>JAAOOA010001601.1:0-110669 GCA_012861695.1 Trematomus loennbergii
AAGGGCGAAGACCACGGCTGGGGAACTCAGGAGGCCGGGCTCGAGGGCGAAGACCGCGGCACTCAGGGGGCCGGGCTCGAGGGCGAACAAGAAGGCGTCGACGGGACAGCTCCGGAGGCCGGGCAGGAAGGCGCTGACGGACAACTCCGGAGGAACGGGCAGAAGGCCATGACGGGACAGCTCCGGAGGACGGGCAGGAAGGCGCCGACGGGACAGCCCCGGAGGCTGGGCAGGAAGGCGCCGACGGGACAGCTCCGGAGGACGGGCAGGAAGGCGCTGACGGGACAGCTCCGGAGGACGGGCAGGAAGGCGCTGACGGGACAGCTCCGGAGGCCGGGCAGGACCCGTTGTCGGCCAGACAGGAACCGGAGCCGACGGAACAGACGCAGACGAGATCCTGGACATGACATGGACTGGTGTCAATGGGACCCCGGATGGAGCAAGGGCTGGTGTCGGCGGGACCCCCAACGGGACAGGACAAGGGGTTGGCAGGACCCACAGCGGAACAGGGTCGGCAGGACCTCCAACGATACTTGACGTGGAGTTGGCAGGACCTCGGCAGGAGAGTTGTCGGCGGGACCCCCAACGGGCCAGGACATGGAGTTGGCAAGACCCCCGGCAGGAGAGTTGTCGGCGGGACCCCCAACGGGACAGGACAGAGGATTGGCAAGACCCCCGGCAGAAGAGTAGTCGGCGGGACCCCCAATGGGACAGGACACGGAGTTGGAAAGACCCCCGGCAGGAGAGTAGTCGGCGGGACCCCAACGGGACAGGACATAGGATTGGCAAGACCCCCGGCAGAAAAGTAGTCGGCGGGACGTCCAACGGCACAGGACATAGGGTTGGCAGGACCCCTGGCAGAAGAGTAGTCGGCGGGACCCCCAACGGGACAGGACATGGAGTTGGCAAGACCCCCGGCAGGAGAGTAGTCGCGGGACCTCGAACGGCAACAGGACATAGGATTGGCAGGACCTCCGGCAGAAGAGTAGTCGGCGGGACCCCCAATGGGACAGGACACGGAGTTGGCAAGACCCCCGGCAGGAGAGTAGTCGGCGGGACCTCCAACAGCACTGACATAGGGTTGGCAGGACCCCGGCAGAAGAGTAGTCGGCGGGACCCCCAACGGGACAGACATAGGATTGGCAAGACCCCCGGCAGAAGAGTAGTCGACGGGACCTCCAACGGCACAGGACATAGGGTTGGCAGGACCCCCGGCAGAAGAGTAGTCGGCGGGACCCCCAACGGGACAGGACATGGAGTTGGCAAGACCCCCGGCAGGAGATAGTCGGCGGGACCTCCAACGGCACAGGACATAGGGTTGGCAGGACCCCCGCAGAAGAGTAGTCGACGGGACCCCCAATGGGACAGGACACGGAATTGGCAAGACCCCGCAGGAGAGTAGTCGGCGGGACTACTGGACATAGGGTTGGAGTGGAATCCACAGGGGATTGGAGGAGGCAGGAAATGCAGCAGAAGACGTCAAAGTTGAGACCGGAGCAGCGAGGTTTGAGAAGTATAGAGCCAAGGACTGCTGGCTTTCCTCAAAGTCTCGCCACGCCTTCTCATGTTCATGAGAAATGGCGTGCTGGAACGGAACACAGAGGCCGGAACCATGGCTGCTGGGGCCAGAACTGGGGCTGGAACCATGGCTGTATGGGCCGGTTCTGGAGCCGGAACCATGGCTGTATGGGCCAGAACTGGGGCTGGAAACACGGCTGCTGGGGCCAGAACTGGGGCTGGAATCATGGCTGTATGGGCCGGTTCTGGAGCCGGAACCATGGCTGTTGGGGCCACGGCTGGAATCCTGGCCTTGCGTCTCCTAGAGACCCTTTGGAGCTCCGTGGACCTCCTAAGGCAAGACGGGATCCCCAGAAGGGGTTTGAGGCTTGAGGCTGGCACTCAGGGCTACGCGAAAAAACTCTGAGAAATTCAGGCAAAGAGCTCCACAGCCATGGCACGTTATCCACCTCCATTTGTGCTCTTTTGAGGACAGCCTCTTTCTCCCTGCTAGTCGAGGTTCTACTCCACACAGCATAAAGAACATCGAAGGGAGTAATCCAGAGAAAGCAATTCAGCATCAAAATCAAAACATAATCCGCTGGGTCCATAATTGGTCGGTTCATTATGTTAGGATGCGTGGAAGGGTAGGACCCAAATGCAGACTATCAAAAAAGGTAAAAGGTCTCGAAACAAAAAGCGAGCTTTTATTTTTAAAGCTGAACAAAACATGGCATGAAACAAATGGGTTGTACAAAAACTGACCGTGACCAACATGGAGGGAGACAGGAGAGACAACCGTGACTGACATGGAGGAAGACAGGAAAAACCAACAATGAACCGACCGGGGAACAAAGGAAGAGACAAGACTAAATACAGGGAGGGGTAATCACAAGACAAGACACAGCTGGGGTAAGGGAGGCAGAAACACAAGGACAACAGGTGAACACAATCAGACAATCAGACACACCAGGGAAACTAACGACAGGAAGGCAAACACAGGAAGAAGGAATAGAGAAGACACAAGGAGGAAAACATTTCAAAACAAAGTGGAAAAAAGAAAACATAAATACAAAACCCTAACAATTCAGCAAATTAAACTAAAAACATTAGATTCCTCACTAAACTGTGTTCCTCAGATCAGGGAATGTTTTATGAGTGGCATTAAACTGCAGTCTGATCTCATGTGAACTTCAGGCATGTGGTTTGGGTTGAGGTGAGGTTAAGTATAAAGTAGCATAAAATGAAAGCACTGAGTAAAGTACACATGTCAAAAAAATACTCAAGTAAAATACTTGAGTAAATGTACTTAGTTACTTTCCACCACTGACCACCACACAATAAAGACTGTAAATTAACACCACCATGTGCAATGTATAATATCCACTCATGTAACACCATTGTACATGTGTGAACGAAAAGGGATTTTGTATTGTTATATCTGATTCTAAAAGCATCCAAGTGATTTTCTCCTGCATAATCCCGTGTCCCCACTAGGTGGCGGTAATTCGCATCTTAACCAGTTTGACAGCCACCAATAGAAAACAGAAGAAGAAGAAGTAGCCTGATCATGCGAACATCTCCAATGGTAACCGGTTATCATGTTGTAAATGTCATCGTTACTCAGCTTATTTTTTATATAACAATACAGCCGAAATGCATTAACATGTCCACTTATCTCCGTTATGTTCAGCTTTAGCGTTACATTGACCGCTTACCTGTGAACACAGCTAACTTAAGTAAAGTGGTTAGCATCAGAGTTAGCATGTAGCTCAATGATACCAAAACAACTGCAATTTTCACTAATTTTGCTACATAATATTAGTCATTTTCAGGCTTGACACGCAGGTTGTGGTTGTATATCATTGAAACAAGGTCATTTAGAAATTGTGCCATGTTTTAAAATATATAATACACTGTAGTATGTCATATATTCATTGTCTTAAGTTTCTTTTTAGGTTATTATTTGTATATTTTCTTTGTTATGTTTGCACCACCATACACCAAAGCTAATTCCTTGTTTATGTAAACGTGTAAAACACATGTATTTTATCTTTATATGACACATGAAGGACACTTTTTAGAGTAATTCATGTTTTTAAGCAATGCTTTTTTTGGCCATTGTTAAATGTTCAATATATGTTTTTCATGGTCAATAAGTTGAAATCACCCCTTCAGCTAAAAGCAAACTGATCTACTCTTTGAAACAGACACCGTGAAATGTGCAGATATACCACAGCATGTCAACAATTCTTCTTGTCATATTCACTCATTCGTCTACAATATGACTTTACTCCGCATCGGTTTTGACCCACAATTTTTTTCCTTTGGGCGTTTATATTTCCAAAGTGGCTGAACATATTTTGACTGTAATAACTGCATTCAAACTCTCACTTCAACTTCCTTGCTTGATCTGTGAATGGCCTTACCAACCTCTTCCAACATTGTTAAGTAAAGAGAATAATGCTAAGGCTAGTCTTGGAACCAAGGAACATTCATTCTGGAAAGAAAACACTTAAATCTCCTAAGATTGTCTTTACCACAGACCAGGGATTTAACCAAAAACCCATAAAAAATCCCATAGATTTTGAGATGAGGACCCATAAGTGCAATAATGCTGACTCATTCCGGGTCTTTGACTCATTCCTGCTGCACTGTTTATCTTTCCTGTTTGTTTGGTTTGTCCAGGAGTACACACTGTCAGAGTACCTGCGGATGAGCGGCATCTACTGGGGGCTGACGGTGATGGACCTGATGGCGCAGCTGCCCCGGATGAACCGCCGGAGATCGTAGACTTCATCAAATCCTGTCAGCACGAGTGTGGAGGCCTCAGCGCCAGCATCGGACACGACCCCCACCTGCTCTACACCCTCAGCGCCGTGCAGGTGACTCCTCAGACAGCCAACAGGAAATGTGACAGATTGCTAAACCTATTCTTGTTTTTCTCATCAACTTCTGTGGATGAGAGAAGTTGGAAATGTCGCCAACAAACGAAAAAAATAGTATACTTTGCTTTGATTCAAAGTTGATGCAAGCAGACATTTTAAGTATGTTTAATGGATTTAGTTCCTGGAGGACACACAGAACTATACAATAATTTAGTTTCTTAAAGATTGTATTTATCTTTCTCTTTCTCTCTCTCTAGCAGCCTCAGTACCCAATCCTTTCAGTCTATTTACTGTTTTACTCCTTTCTTCAGATCCTGTGCTTGTACGACAGTGTGGATGCTCTCGATGTGGACAAAGTGGTGGAGTACATCAAAGGGCTGCAGATAAAGATGCCAAAGCAGGAGATGCTGAACAGGAGACAGTTTCAGGCAGATCTAGCATCCTCTCTCATCCTGGTAACAATGCTTTTCTGCTTTCTGAAATACAGAAGAGGATTAGGACCACATGTGGATTTATCTTTTGGACCTGACCAAAACTGATTTTTTCTTTTGAGTAATAAATCAAAATTCTTACTTAAATCTCAGATCTATGAAAACTAATTCTGAAGGTTTTCATGAAAATAATAAAATATATTTTAAGAAAAAGTCAGATTCTGAGATTTTCTTTAAAAGAAATTGAAAATCTGAATTTATTTGTAAAATAATTTTTTTTATCAGAATTCTGACTTTCACTAAAGAACATGTTGAGGTCTGACCAAAGTGATTTTTTCTAACTTTAATCTCAGATTTCTGTAATTTCATTAAAAAAAAGGAATAAAAAAATATATTTATTCTGAATTCTGAGATTTTCAGAAAAAAAATGTTCTATTCTGACTTGTTTCTCAATATTCTGACTAAAATCTTGAAACATGAAAAAAATATCACTTTAGTTCAGATCTCACATTTCTCCACATGTTCCTAACCCTCTTCCATAGACGTTTCGTCCTCTCCATTCTTTGGTGTAAATAAATGCACTTGTGTTCACTTTCCCCCCCGACTCTCTCAATGTTATTTGTTGTCGTGTGTTACTGTCTCCTTTTTTGTCCTAGAGCTTATTGGGGACGTAGCAGTAAAACAAGAACTACATGTATTACAATTCAACTCAACTTAGTGCAGCTTCACTGGAGAGGAGAGATCATTCATTTTAAGATTACAAACAAAGACTGAGATTTTCACTTGTGTCCTCTTAGCTCTTTTATTAACAAGAAAAACCCAACATTTTATTTTGTACAGACATGTAAATGTGGCACTCATCTCACATCTTGAACATAGAAACACAATTTATTACAAACTCAACCTGTTAGCTTTTCTTTGAATGTGTTTTATTTCCTTCTTCAAACTTTCATTGATGCATTCAACACATTGAGACTTAGTCAAAAATAAAAGACATTTAGAATAAAATATCTACAATGAAAGAAGCTCTGGTGCTTTCTCTCTCTCATGCTTTACAAGAGAAACAACAACATACAAATACATCAATATCGATATTCAACAAATATTTAGAGCAAAGTTTACATTTCCATGCAGAGAAATATGAGTTGAGGTTAACAGAAATCCTCCTGAGCAGTGACAGCCTCCATGGCTAAACAGACACAGGAAGGAGCGCCGCCTAAAGAAACTCCAACATCTACAGAACAACTCAGGAGAAGATGTTAAAGCACATCCCATAATGTTTGATTGACAGCTGATCTCTGTGCAGTGAAGACATGAACAATCAGCTCTCAGCAACAATGATGGACACACAATGAGTTTAAGAAGTAGAAGAGTTCCTCAAATGACTTCAGGCTATTTCAGTTTACAAAACTCAGCTGTGGTTTCATCATAAGCCCAACTCCAGCATGTAGCGGCTGAGTGAATGTGGTCTGGACTCTGTGGAGGAGAGTCATGGTTTCAGAGATGCTGTAGAAGGACAGAATACCTGCTCTGTGATCCAGGTACACTCCTACTCTGGAGGACAGAGGACCTGAGACGGGAGTGTTGATATTGTTGTAACGAAATGAATAACTGTTTTGTTTACACTCTAAGGACCAAGATTTGTCATTGAGTCCAAATCCACTTCCACTCCCTGCTCTGCTGATATTCTTGTATGCGACTGCTACAGAAACGTCTCCCCCTCCACTCCACCTCCCAGTAACAACGTCCAGTCAGACTCTCTCTACTCAGGACCTGAACATAATAAGTGAATCTCTGGGTGACTAGAATAAGACTGTTGTTCCATGCGTGTTGCTTTTCTGCTCCCCTCAGATAATAACAGATGTGTGAATGCTGTGTTTGGATCCAGAGTGATCTCCTGTGAATATTTAAGAACCCAGCTCTGGTGGTGGGCTCTGCTGCTGACAGTAAAACATCCACTTCAGTCGGTGAGACGTTTGTCCATTCCTCTCTCAGGACGTCCTGTAGTTTGTCTCTGACTGCTGACAGGGCCGCCGTCACGTCCTCAAAGTAGCTCAGAGGACGGATGTTGATGCTGGATGAGTGTGTAGGTTCACTGAGGGCTGACAGTGAGGGGTAGCTGTGCAGAAACTGGTTGTGGTCCTCTGTGTGAGACAGCAGCTTCAGCTCAGCGTCTCTCCTCTTCAGCTCAGCCATCTCCTGCTCCAGCTTCTCCTGAAGCTCTTCGACTCGACTCACTTCACTCTTCTGCTGGGATCTGACCTGCTGCTTCACATCAGAGCTTCTTTTCTCCATGAGACGGATCAGCTCAGTGAACATCTTCTCACTGTCCTCCACTGCTTTATCAGCAGAGCCATTGACGGCCTCCACCTCCTGCTGAAGCAGCTTCACCTCCTTCTCTCTGTCCTGGATTCTCTGCTGGATGTTTAGTCGACTCCCCTCCAGCTCTCTCTGCCTCTCAGTCCTCTCTGCAGCAGCTGACACTGTGTCGTGGCCTTTGTGTTCGTCCACAGAGCAGAGATAACAGATACACTGCTGATCAGTGCGGCAGAACATCTTCATCACCTCGTCGTGAAGAGAGCAGATGTTCTCCTGGAGCTTCTTGGAGGGCTCCACCAGCTTGTGTTTTTTAATGGAGCTACGTCATAATGAGGCTGGAGGTGTTTGTCACAATAAGAGGCCAGACACTGCAGACAGGACTTACAGGCTCTCAGTTTTCTCCCAGTGCAGAATCACAGGCCACATCTTCAGCTCCAGCATAGCAGTGATCAGCAGGAGCAGCTTGGAGTCCAGTCTTCTTCAGCTCCTCCACTAAAGCTGCTAACATGGTGTTTTTCAGCAGGACAGGCCTCGGTGTGAAGCTCTGCCTACACTGAGGGCAGCTGTGGATCTTCTTCTCATCCTCTCCATCCCAGAAGCCTTTAATACACTTCATGCAGTAGCTGTGTCCACAGGTGTCGTCACCGGATCCTTCAGTAGATCCAGACAGATCGAACAAGAGAAGGTTTCCCGGTCCAGCTGAACTCCTTTCTGCGCCATTTCAGCTCTCAGTGGCAGCGAGTGTCTGAGTTTCACTTCCTGAGAGCTGAAACTATGTGAGCTGTGATCTGAACAGCATGGGTGTGTGCAGTGAATGTGGCCTATCAGCTCTTGTTCTTTACCCACATGTTGGTTACACCCATCCCCCTCAGTGTGGATCTAAAGGGGAGGAGCCAGGAAATACAGAGTGGAGCTGGCTGTGTCTGAGAGCAGGAAGAAGAGGGAGGGCTTATCAAACTCTGACTCATTCCAGCAGGAGGAGCAGCGCTGACACTCTGAACTGTTTCCTCATTCACAAACGGAGCCTCGCTTACAACCTGCTCTACATTTGAAAACAGTCTTCAGCTGTAACATATTTGTTTTAAATTCAGGCTTTTGTAGCACACAGCTCCACACTCATGGTAGCAGTGGTGAAAGAAGTGCTCAGATATTCTACTAAAGTTAAAGTAGAAATACTACGGGGTAAAAATACTGTGTAACAAGTAAAAGTACAAAATCATTGGTATGAAAATATACTTTAAGTACCAAAAGTAAAAGTACTCCTTATGCATAATGGCCCTTTTCAGAATCGTATATATATTATATATATATATATTGAGTTACTATAATGATTATTGTGTTTTATCACAGTTAGTAAATGTAGAGCAACTTGATGTCCTGCTGCTGAATAAATATGTAACTCACATCTGGTAACCACACACTCATTCAATGTCAAATTACTTTACTGTATCAATTTGTTTTATTTGTATTATATATTTACATTTGATTGTCTTCTTGCAGATTTATGTTGGAGTTATGAGGATGAAGGATGAACCAAAACGCTTTTAACTGGATTATGGTGCCCATGTTTTGTTGTACCCCGATGCGAGGGAGGTTACAAGCAGGTCCGGCCCGAAGAAATTCAAAATGTTTAACTTTTACTATTTTTTTACAATTGTTTTTACTAGTACTATTAATATAGCCAGTCAGGCTCCAGAATTTAATCAGCAAAGATTCAACTTTTGGCCGTAGATCCTCTCCCTGCTAAATTGGAGCAGCAGCGTTGCCCTATCATTCACTTCATCAATGAAAAATAAATATTTAAAAATTGCCAAACAAATTAAAGGTAGGGTATGTAAGTTTGAGAAACCGGCTCGAGATACACTTTTTGTTATATTCCCTGGAATGCTCTTAACATCCCGATAGCAATGAATATCTTAAGTGCTTTGACCAAAAATCCATAAAAAAATGTAATCTGTGGAAGCTGTAGTACTGTAAAAAGCACGACCAATCATTTGAGCCGTTTGACATGTATTTTACCTTTTATTACTTTAAACTCAATGCTTACATTTAAAATGTACAAACTACGGTGGCCGGTAGGTAGGTGCAATCGCGCTACATCGGCCCAAACACTTGGAGTAACGTGCTGCAGCTTCAAAAACGATGAAACATATTAACAGCAATGTGCCAACACACATGTGAATGAAGAGAAATCTACACCAACCTGACGAAACATGAGCAGGGTTACTAAAAGAGCTGCATCAGCTAAAAGGCTTTCACATGTTTTTCTGAAAATACATGAGAAAATCTGAATTTATTGCATTTTTCTTGATCCTCCAGATAAATACAATATTTATAAAAAAATTCAAATATCTTGTTTCAGAAAAATATTTAGAGATATTTTTATTATTAAAAACAAAAGACTGAGATTTTCACTTGTGTCCTCTTAGCTCTTTTATTAACAAGAAAAACCCCTACATTTTATTTTTTACAGACATGTAAATGTAACATGCTAAACATGCATTTAAATTATTTCTTATGTATAGTAATAATAATAAGCATCGTACTTAATTAATAATAGTTTACATTTTTATTTGTTTTCTTCAACCACCCAATCAATATTGAGAGCAACCCATCCGGGTACTTTCCCCCTACGTTGTGGCCGCGCTACTCGTAGGGTGAATTTATCTGGTGTCATTTGGCTGACGGTAAGTGCAATGCTGCAAATCCGAGAAAACCAGAACAGGACCGTGCATTTTTTCAACTACATGAAGCCCAGGTAGGATGGTCAGTGAGGGAAAGGGGATTGATGTCCTTTCAGAGTAACAGTGAACGAGTGGCAAACAACACTTAAACAAAATAACACAAAACAACAGAATTTCTTTGACTTTAAAAGTGTTTAATATTTTAATGCTGCATCTAGATTCATCACCTTGACTTTTAACATTACAACTGTGCACTTTGACGACTGACGGTAACCTCATTAGCATCATAATTGATGCTAACTGTGATCAAGTGTTTGTTTACTGTTTTCGTTTTCTCTGTGAACGGTCTGAAGCCAAAGATTTCTTCTATTATTGTCCTTTTTTTATAATTGGAAGTAAAGAAACTCGTAATTCTGGAGCTTTTTTGTTGTTTAAAGTGCAACACAGCAGCTTGACGAAAGTATATTTTTCCACTCGGCGCCGATTTGTTGTTTTCACCTGTAAAAGGGGGCGGGGCTGTTTGACGCCAGCAGCGACGCACTGACGTCATAGGACAGTGACGTCATCTATGCGATGGAAGAACGATGACGTCATAGGGATCTACTTGCTTCTACTATTAGAACATTTGTGTTCAGTGAGACACTTTTGAAGACAGACACTGCAGTCGGTCGGTAAAATCCTCCAGAGAGAAGAATTAATTAATTTGATTCCATATTCAAAACTTAGACAAATAACCCGTGATAGCCATGGTGTTCCTTTGTCTTGGTTATGTTGTGGGCACTTATGTCACAAAGGGAGTGAAGGATTTTCTGGACCCTCGTCCTCCCACAGCGACCCCGTTCAACCAGCAAAGACCTGAGCATCATGAATTAAGAAGAGGAGAAAGCTCAGGAGAGGAGTTGGAGGAGGTTGCTCCAGATTCCCAGACTTGCTGTTGTCACCGACACAACAACTGGCCTTTCACACAAGTCTGGAGAAATGCTCCCATTAGCACTTTCCTCCCTTGTGTCCAGGGTGGTCAGGGAACACAACAGGTTCATCAAAGTGAGGCTGTCAGGTTGCTCAGGCTTCCTTGGATGCCTCAGCCACCTCAGACCCCAAATGGAGGTGGACTTCCTCTACTTGAACAGCTGAGAGCTCACATCACATACATGATTGGAAATAGATATGTGATAGGAGGAGTTACTCTTTTAGGGATTGCAGTCATTATTCCTTTTGCTCGAAGAAGAATTTCTGGTAGTTTTGCGCCGTTGGTAGGATCTACAACTGTATACAGAATAGGAGGTGTTAGTCCTAAAGTACCAGACGTTTTTTCATCTATTTATTCCGTGGCATATGGATGGATAGTCGCTGCTACGCCCAAGGTACTGAAAGGATTTTCATCTGCATGTTCAGGCGCGAGGCGAAGGATAGTTGCCGTTGTCCTGAGCTGATAGGAGCTGCTTCAGTAACATTTTCAGTGGCCAAATCAGGGATTGCAGTCGCTCTTTCCTTGATACAATTTGTTGGCCTGTGCATTAACCACACATTAGTCTTAGTTATTGGGGCAGCACTGCTGATGGTTTCCTTCATCATGTACTCGCTCGTTTTTATAAGTCAGACGTTTTCAACTTCTTAGTGCTCTGTGGACTGTTCTACATGAGAAGGCCTGCTGGATACCGTGTAGGCATAATGGTGCAAACCCTCAGACATCCAGAGGATCCAAACATTACATCAGAAGGAATGTGTTCTTTCTTTATTACAATGAGCATGCTCCACGATTTAACCAGCAAAGAAACGCCTTTTGGGTGTAGATCCTGCTGCAGTGTGGCCCTATGATCATAAAATAAAAAACTGAAAGTGAGCATTAGTTTCTGTCCCTTTCTTATTCTGTAATTGTATATTTTGTACTTTTAATGCTCAATGCATTCTTTACAAAGGCACGTCATAACTCAAAAAATGAACTGAAAATAGTGAAGGTATGCAACATTTTCTGTTGTGAATAAATATGTAACTCACATCTGGTAACCACACACTCATTCAATGTGAAATTACTTTACTGTATCAATTTGTTTTATTTGTATTATATATTTACATTTGATTGTCTTCTTGCAGATTTATGTTGGAGTTATGAGGATGAAGGATGAACCAAAACGCTTTAAACTAGATTATGGTGCCCATGTTTTGTTGTACCCCGATGCGAGGGAGGTTACAAGCAGGTCCGGCCCGAAGAAATTCAAAATGTTTAACTTTTACAATTTTTTTACAATTGTTTTGGGGGGTGCTAGAGACGGGAGCACGTTGATACGACCTTCCTAGCCGGAGACATGGCCGCATTTTACAATAAACTTCCGTTGGGTCGCTAAAAACAAATATCGCAAATCGAATCGCAATATCTGTCAGAAAAATCGCAATTAGATTTTTTCCCAAAATCGTGCAGCCCTAGACTGCATTTGACAATTTCTCGAGCTTTCTGCGTTCATAATAACTTCACTTTGACTGTGTCTTTTTAGCTCTTTAATGAATAAGAAAAACCCCTGCAATTGTATGTTTTCCAGACCTGAGGTGGTAAACATCTCTTGAAAGTGAATTTACAATGCAGTAAAAACTGAAAATCCATGCATTTCGTTTCCCACAAACAGAAACGGGATAATGTAATCCTCTGGGATTAAAATATAATTCAGAATGGCTGCTGATGCTGCTAAAGCAATACATAATGAAATGATACAATAACCTTATCTGTACACACACACACACACACACACACACACACACACACACACACACACACACACACACACACACACACACACACACACACACACACACACACACACACACACACACACACACCTGCTGTCTTTCTGCTGACACAACCTCAAACTCATACCTGAGTTCTGTTGTGTTGTCTCATCGATACAAACGCCTCGCTTTATACTCTTACATTACACTCAAAACAAACAAACAGAAGAACAGAAGCTCAATGTTCCCTGTGTGACTTTAACGTTTACAACGTGACGCAGGAGTTCCTTCCCTGTTCCGGTCAGACCGGTCTGACATCAAACTGCTGCTGGTGGAGAAACGGCTCACCAGCCTCCAGGCTCCGTTATTTATTTCCTGCTACATCTTAGCAAGAGATGCCTTTTTCATTTTGTACAAGTACACCTTTTTCAGCTCTGGTTTCAATGTCCTCCCGGCTTTATGGTCTAAAAAGTGTTGCAGCAGTTTACATCACTCTCTGAAGAACAAGAAGACATTTATTTTACCTTTTATTACTTTAAACTCAATGCTTACATTTAAAATGTACAAACTACGGTGGCCGGTAGGTAGGTGCAATCGCGCTACATCGGCCCAAACACTTGGAGTAACGTGCTGCAGCTTCAAAAACGATGAAACATTAACAGCAATGTGCCAACACACATGTGAATGAAGAGAAATCTACACCAACCTGACGAAACATGAGCAGGGTTACTAAAAGAGCTGCATCAGCTAAAAGGCTTTCACATGTTTTTCTGAAAAAAATGAGAAAATCTGAATTTATTGCATTTTTCTTGATCCTCCAGATAAATACAATATTTATAAAAAAATTCAAATATCTTGTTTCAGAAAAATAATTTAGAGATATTTTTATTATTAAAACAAAAGACTGAGATTTTCACTTGTGTCCTCTTAGCTCTTTTATTAACAAGAAAAACTCCAACATTTTATTTTGTACAGACATGTAAATGTGGCACTCATCTCACATCTTGAACATAGAAACACAATTTATTACAAACTCAACCTGTTAGCTTTTCTTTGAATGTGTTTTATTTCCTTCTTCAAACTTTCATTGATGCATTCAACACATTGAGACTTAGTCAAAAATAAAAGACATTTAGAATAAAATATCTACAATGAAAGAAGCTCTGGTGCTTTCTCTCTCTCATGCTTTACAAGAGAAACAACAACATACAAATACATCAATATCGATATTCAACAAATATTTAGAGCAAAGTTTACATTTCCATGCAGAGAAATATGAGTTGAGGTTAACAGAAATCCTCCTGAGCAGTGACAGCCTCCATGGCTAAACAGACACAGGAAGGAGCGCCGCCTAAAGAAACTCCAACATCTACAGAACAACTCGTGAGAAGATGTTAAAGCACATCCCATAATGTTTGATTGACAGCTGATCTCTGTGCAGTGAAGACATGAACAATCAGCTCTCAGCAACAATGATGGACACACAATGAGTTTAAGAAGTAGAAGAGTTCCTCAAATGACTTCAGGCTATTTCAGTTTACAAAACTCAGCTGTGGTTCCATAACCATAAAGCCAAACTCCAGCATGTAGCGGCTGAGTGAATGTGGTCTGGACTCTGTGGAGGAGAGTCATGGTTTCAGAGATGCTGTAGAAGGACAGAATACCTGCTCTGTGATCCAGGTACACTCCTACTCTGGAGGACAGAGGACCTGAGACGGGAGTTTTGATTGTTGTAACGAAATAAAAAACTGTTTTGGTTACATCTAAGGACCAAGATTTGTCATTGTCCAAATCCACTTCCACTCCCTGCTCTGCTGATATTCTTGTATGCGACTGCTACACAAACTCCTCTCCCTCCCACCACCTCCCAGTAACAGCGTCCAGTCAGACTCTCTCTACTCAGGACCTGAGACCATCAGTGAATCTGTCTGGGTGACTAGAATAAGACTTGTTGTTCATGTATGTTGCTTTTCTGCTCCCCTCAGATAATAACAGATCTGTGTGCTGTGTTTGGATCCAGAGTGATCTCCTGTGAATATTGTAAGAACCCAGCTCTGGTGGTGGGCTCTGCTGCTGACAGTAAAACATCCACTTCAGTCGGTGAGACGTTTGTCCATTCCTCTCTCAGGACGTCCTGTAGTTTGTCTCTGACTGCTGACAGGGCCGCCGTCACGTCCTCAAAGTAGCTCAGAGGACGGATGTTGATGCTGGATGAGTGTGTAGGTTCACTGAGGGCTGACAGTGAGGGGTAGCTGTGCAGAAACTGGTTGTGATCCTCTGTGTGAGACAGCAGCTTCAGCTCAGCGTCTCTCCTCTTCAGCTCAGCCATCTCCTGCTCCAGCTTCTCCTGAAGCTCTTTGACTCGACTCACTTCACTCTTCTGCTGGGATCTGACCTGCTGCTTCACATCAGAGCTTCTTTTCTCCATGAGACGGATCAGCTCAGTGAACATCTTCTCACTGTCCTCCACTGCTTTATCAGCAGAGCCATTGACGGCCTCCACCTCCTGCTGAAGCAGCTTCACCTCCTTCTCTCTGTCCTGGATTCTCTGCTGGATGTTTAGTCGACTCCCCTCCAGCTCTCTCTGCCTCTCAGTCCTTTCTGCTGCAGCTGACACTGTGTCGTGGCCTTTGTGTTCGTCCACAGAGCAGAGATAACAGATACACTGCTGATCAGTGCGGCAGAACATCTTCATCACCTCGTCGTGACGAGAGCAGATGTTCTCCTGGAGCTTCTTGGAGGGCTCCACCAGCTTGTGTTTTTAAACGTAGCTGCGTCATAATGAGGCTGGAGGTGTTTGTCACAATAAGAGGCCAGACACAGACAGGACTTACAGGCTCTCAGTTTTCTCCCAGTGCAGAATCACAGGCCACATCTTCAGCTCCAGCATAGCAGTGATCAGCAGGAGCAGCTTGGAGTCCAGTCTTCTTCAGCTCCTCCACTAAAGCTGCTAACATGGTGTTTTTCAGCAGGACAGGCCTCGGTGTGAAGCTCTGCCTACACTGAGGGCAGCTGTGGATCTTCTTCTCATCCTCTCCATCCCAGAAGCCTTTAATACACTTCATGCAGTAGCTGTGTCCACAGGGAATAGCCACCGGATCCTTCAGTAGATCCAGACAGATCGAACAAGAGAAGGTTTCCCGGTCCAGCTGAACTCCTTTCTGCGCCATTTCCCTCTCAGTGGCAGCGAGTGTCTGAGTTTCACTTCCTGAACCTGAAACTATGTGAGCTGTGATCTGAACAGCATGGGTGTGTGCAGTGAATGTGGCCTATCAGCTCTTGTCTTTACCCACATGTTGGTTACACCCATCCTCCTCAGTGTGGATCTAAAGGGGAGGAGCCAGGAAATACAGAGTGGAGCTGGCTGTGTCTGAGAGCAGGAAGAAGAGGGAGGGCTCATCAAACTCTGACTCATTCCAGCAGGAGGAGCTGACACTCTGAACTGTTTCCTCATTTACAAACGGAGCCTCGCTTACAACCTGCTATTTAAAAAAAAAATTATTTAACCTTTATTTAACCAGATAAAAACATTGAGATAAAATCTCATTTTCAATGCTGACCTGGCCAAGAAGGCAGCAACGTTACACATAACACATAACACAAACATATAAAATACAGAGAACATAACTAAGAAAACAAAAGACGAAAAAGCAGTCACTACATTGTGCACATTAGGACAGTAAGAAAAGTACACTACTTGTTACTGCAAGAGCAGCTGGTGGTGAGGACTGGTGAGGACAACTTCAATTTAAAACATGCTATAGAGACAAGTGCCATCAGTTTTAGGCTTGATTGAAGGTCATTCCAAGACCAAGGACCATAATAAGAAAGAGTCCTTTTTCCAGCCTCAGTCCGCACAGCCTCAGTAGGTACTTCAATATGGTGTTTAAAGTTCAGATTACTGTCCAACCAAAAGCCCAGATATTTGTAGGTATCAACAAACTCAACAGAAACGCCATCAAGGGTGTCAATGGAGAGGCAAGAGGAGGACGCTGACTTGGGAGCAAAAAGCATTGCTTTGGTTTTCTTACTGTTCAATAGCAGTTTTGGAATCAAGAAGCATGCTGCAGCGTGATAAAATCAGATTTTAAATTGGAAACGGCCATATCCAGAGAAGGAGCACATGAGTATACAATACTGTCATCAGCATACATATGATAGGTAGAAAATTGCATCTGATTACAAATATTGTTTACATGTAATAAAAAGAGCAAGGGCCCCAAAATAGAGCCCTGTGGAACTCCCTTCTCCAAGGTGACACGGTCAGAGACAGTACTACCCAACCTGACGCATTGAGTACGGTCGGTTAGATAACTCTGAAACCAGCAAATGGCATTGTGACCGAAACAAGACACCGACATAACATTAGACATAATGTGGTGATCTACAGTGTCAAATGCTTTGGCTAGGTCAATAAACAATGCAACACAAACTGATTTCTTATCCAAAGCAGCCTTAATATCGTCTAAGACTTACAGACTGGCAGTCACAGTACTGTGCTTTGATCTGAATCCAGATTGCATAGGGTTAAGGATGTTGTGTGAATTTAAAAAAAGTTTTAGCTTAGTAGAAACAAGGGACTCAACAATCTTTGATAACACAGAAAGATTTGAGATAGGACGATAGTTATTCAACTCCGTGGGATTACCAGAGCTTGCTTCCACACAGCTGGCAGTGTGTGAGTGGACAGGGAGAGATTAAAAATATCAGTTACTGGTTGTGCTATAATCTGAGCTGCAATTTTTAAAAAGAACGGGTCGAGGCCGTCAGGCCCGGCAGACTTTTTAGGATCAATTGAGTGCAAACCCTGTAAGACTTCAGAGACTGAGAAATAAGCGAAATCAAAAACAGGGGAGTTCATCTCTTGACTATGGCTGTGAGTACGACCATTTAGAGAGTCATGACTTTGCTCATCAAAAATGTGACCAGCCTTTTTGAAGTGAGCATTAAAGGCATTAGACATACCATCTGAATCTGAAATAAAAGAATCACTGACCTTCAGTTTTTGTGGGAAACTAGAAACCTTCTTGTTCTGAAGTGGTTAAGTGCAGGTAGTAATCAGCTTTAGCTTTTTTAATAAGGGCAGAACATTTATTTCTGAGGACACGAAAAAGAAGCCAGTCATCACTAGTGTTAGACTTTCTAGCTAAGGACCATTGCTTATTTCGATCATGAATGAGATCAGATAGTTCTCTAGTAAACCATGGAGTGTTCCTATTCTTAACTCTGAATTTTCTAAGGGGGGCATGTCTATTAATAATCGATAACAAGTGATCAATAAAAAATTGGACGGCAATATCAACAGATGGAATTAACGCTGTGAAGTGCCATTTAACCTCCGCCAGATCGTGTAGGAAAGCCTGCTCAGAGAACTGTTTGAAGCAGCGCCTGAGCAGAATAAGGCCCTTGGCATTGGGCAACTTAGTGCTCCTAACGCAAGCGATAGTGCAATGGTCACTGATATCATTAGGAAAAACACCAACAGACACATACTTATGAGCTGCATTTGTTAGAATGACATCTATAAGGGTATCGTTATTGGGTTTGGCAGGGTTTATTCTAGTGGGACTATCAATAAGCTGAGTTAAGTTAAAAAAATCACAAACCTGCTTAAACTGTGAAGATTTATCACTTAACCAGTCCCAATTTAAATCACCCAATAAAATGATTTCAGAAGAAAACTTAGACAACAATTCAGTAAGGCTAGTAGTTGCATCCATGATGGCCGATGGAGGCCTATAACAGCCAATAACAGTGAAAGGAGCATTTGCTATAGTTATTTGGACTGCTAGCAACTCAAATTGCCTTGGAATTGAAATTGAGTGAAGGACAGAGCACTGTAGTTTCTCAGCAGTGTATATTGCAACACCACCAGCTCTGCCCTTACGATCCGCTCTGAATACATTATATCCATCAATGTGAAAAATGTGTCAGTGACAGACGGTTTTAACCAGGTTTCAGAAACTACAACAATATCAGGCTTAGCAACTAAAAACCAGGTCTTGAAAACATCTAATTTGGGCACTAGGCTTCTAGCATTAACATGCAGAAAACCCAATCCTTGCCTACAGCTAAACTCATCGGAGTTGGCAAATGATGCAAGGAAGCAGAGAAGCACTCAGGACCAGGATTAATGTTAACGTTACCAGAGAGTAATAGCAGTAACAATATTAACAGTCTGGAAGATGATTTTTTCACATGGGCTCTGGACGCGTCACTCCTCAGAGGGGCGGGGCTGCTCCGATACTTCGATATTAGCGAGTCCAGAGTCAAAAGGGCATACGGGAGAGCGCATTTCGTGCCATGAAACGTCAGCTTTTGGTAAAAACTATCCGATGTTGTCAGCGCTCCAGAGGTTCCCCGCCATCCGAATGTCCGAAGTGAACAGAGGCATCGCTGGGAGGCAATCCGTCAGTTTTGCCGACATGCGGGCTGACAATTAATCCCAGGAAAAAAGCGAACACAAGGGTAGCTTTAGGCAGCATTGTGCTGCAACACACCCAATTCAGGATCCGCAGCTCAGGTCCCAGCAGCTCAGGTCGATCAGCAGCTCAGGTCGACCCGCCCCCGACAGCACGGCAGGACAGACAGCAATCCAGAGTCCGAAAGAGCGACAACTCAGGCAGAGAGCAAACAATCCAGTCACAGCGAGGCACCGGCACAAAACGACGCAAAACAGCCCAAAAACTTTTAAAAGCTTAAAAGTTTTTACATTTGAAAACAGTCTTCAGCTGTAAAATATTTGTTTTAAATTCAGGCTTTTGCAGCACACAGCTCCACAGTCATGTGGTGAAAGAAGTAGCCTACTCAGATATTCTACTACAGTTAAAGTAGAAATACTACAGGGTAAACATACTCTGTAACAAGTAAAAGTACAAAAGCATTGGTATCAAAATATACTTTAAGTACCAAAAGTAAAAGTACTCCTTATCAGTGGCGGCTGGTGGAAAATATTTTAGGTGGGGCTGTGGAAATGGTGATCAAACAATACTAGGGGGCATTTTTTTGAGAAAAGACCCCCTAAATTATGACTTCTGGTGATGTTAGAGGGGGGGGGGGAGGACAATTTGAGGCTTAAAAATATGAGAAGACTGATCAATACCTCCATAACTTCAGTGTGGTTAGCTATGAATCTTCCAAAACTTCCAAACACCTTGTCCTGGACAGCATAAACTGTGCTAACAAGCTGAGATTCCAGATTCTAGAAATATAAGTATCATCACTTAGCGATCAGAACTCGCGACAGGGGAAGCAAATACAGACATCACACGATGTAGCTTTAGGTAGCAAAACACGGAGATATGCTCACCTTTTGCAGAATAACAATTCTGATCAAAAACGAGAAAAACTCAGCTGAAGGTTAATCCAATGTGTCTGTCACAAATGATTGATGATCCATAATTCAATTTTTATGTCAAAAACGGCGTTTTCATTAGCTGCTAATGGTAGCTTCCAGAGTGTATGACAGCTTCCTGTTTTGTCTCCTTGGATACGAGTCCAAACAACTCACAGACTGCACCGGGCGCTCACGTAGGAGCCCTGTGACCATCAGATTTGACGACGCTGATTGGCTGAAATTATGTTTCGGCGGCATAGTTTAAAGATAGCAACAGTTGGCTTCTGCTGCACTAGCTGCCCTCTCGTCTGGGCGCTGTGCATAGCGCCCAGACGAGAGGGAGTAATGATACACGGGCAAGGCCAGGCAGGAAACATGTGACTTATCAGTAACTTTAGACATCGTAACACAATTTTAAACGAGATTTTATTGTAGATTATACATTTTACTGATACCAATTATATAATATTTACCTTGTTTATTAAAAATAAAATAAAAATAAAAAATATATTTTTTAAATATATATTTTTTAATTTTTTTTATTATTTTTATTTTGAATGTGGGAATATGCTCCTTATGCATAATGGCCCTTTTCAGAATCGTATATTATATATATATATATATATATATTGAGTTACTATAATGATTATTGATGTGTTTTATCACAGTTAGTAAATGTAGAGCTAATTTGAGCAACTTGATGTCCTGCTGCTGAATAAATATGTAACTCACATCTGGTAACCACACACTCATTCAATGTCAAATTACTTTACTGTATCAATTTGTTTTATTTGTATTATATATTTACATTTGATTGTCTTTTTGCAGATTTATGTTGGAGTTATGAGGATGAAGGATGAACCAAAACGCTTTTAACTGGATTATGGTGCCCATGTTTTGTTGTACCCCGATGCGAGGGAGGTTACAAGCAGGTCCGGCCCGAAGAAATTCAAAATGTTTAACTTTTACTATTTTTTTACAATTGTTTTTACTAGTACTATTAATATAGCCAGTCAGGCTCCAGAATTTAATCAGCAAAGATTCAACTTTTGGCTGTAGATCCTCTCCCTGCTCAATTGGAGCAGCAGCGTTGCCCTATCATTCACTTCAGCAATGAAAAATAAATAAATAAATATTTAAAAATTGCCAAACAAATTAAAGGTGGGGTAGGTAAGTTTGAGAAACCGGCTCGAGATACACTTTTTGTTATATTCCATGGAATGCTCTTAACATCCCGATAGCAATGAATATCTTAAGTGCTTTGACCAAAAATCCATAAAAAAATTTAATCTGTGGAAGCCGTAGTACTGTAAAAAGCACGACCAATCATTTTGATGGCCTACCTGCCTGTCAGCCTTCCATCTGTGCCAAGCGGCAAACTCTGGGGAAGAGCCGGGACGCCAATAAGGAAGTGCCACAAACTGCAGTTCATATATTGGCCGATAGGCGATGACTGCAGAAAGGAGCAATTTCCATAGACCCCATGTTAAAATGCCCATTTTCACAGCAGAAAAAAAACGTTTCTAGCCCTGGCTGCAATACATTTTATTATGTATATAGTTAGATTCCACCTTCATGATTATGAATCTGTGAGTGAATTGTTTTCTAACATGACCCTTTTATTTATATTAGGTCTTAAAGTTTTTGCATAAATTAGGGCGTGGTCACATTGAGTGACAGCTCTGTCAAGTGACTGCTGCTGTTAGCTTTTTGTCTCTCTGCTAGCTGCTCCGTCTCCGTGAAGCTACAGCGACTCTGCCTGGTCAGTTCATCCAGGGAACACAACTTGACCCCGGCCGTGTTTGTTTGTTCTTCATGCTTATATATGGGACTATTGTGACTCGCTCTGCGGTTTAAAACAGACGGTGCATGAATGCCGTTTGCGGGAAAGTGAAATTCGAGTACTTTATTTATGTGTTTATGATTTCAATCAGCTACGTAATGAATGTTAAGGCTTGGGTTAGCGTGTAAGCGAGTGGTAGCTACATCGGTGCTAACGATGCTAATCTTAGCCTCCAAGTTAACTTAAAACCATAGACTGTATATATAAAGGTTAAAACGAAATAGACAAGTGTTAAGTGTTAAGTGGGATAATACTGTAGAACAAAAGGCTTCTGTTTGAGGTTGATAAAATAAGGTCATCATTGTAACTTAGAGAGATATTTTATTATGTAGGTAGGAACTTTATGCATCCTAAGGTTAATTTAAATTGGCTATGCTCAAGTATGTAGACAAGCTAACGTCGAAGTAGTGTATGTGAAATCAACCTCACAATAAGATGTGTGTATATTACAATTATTAATGTCATATTTCAAGATGATTACTTAGATATTACAATATGGTTGGTTGAGCTGGAGTTCATTATTGAGCTTACACGTTAACGTCACAGTCATCTGAAGAACGAACCCAAACCTTGTTGTTTTTATTAATTGCATTACCAAATTGGTATCAAATAAACAGTAAGCATTGGTAACACAACTTCCAAAGTTACAGTAAAATAAAAAGGACCCTGACTCGGGCAATACACAATCCAACATGTTCAACAGAAGATAATAAGTTATATTGTTTGTACACATGGTTCTTTACATATATATCTGTTTGTTTAAAGTGTCCAGGTGATTCGACAGGCTGGACCAGAGAGTGAGAGACAGAACTGGACTCCTCACAGCAGTGAACTTCAGCACAGGTACAAATACTCTTTTTTCATACTGTACAAAGAATCAAGAAAGATATTGGTTTAAATAAATGAAGTATTGACTTTAATACACTGATATACATTCCATTAAACAATACTAAATACTAGATCACCTACACATCAGTGAAGTTGAGGGTTTTTTCCATGCAAAGGTACGGTGGCCCGGAAGTGCAAGACACCACAGTATTTCAGAAAACACCACAGCATTTCAGAAAACACAACAGCATTTCAGAAAACGCCGCAGCATTTCAGAAAACGCAACAGCATTTCAGAAAACGCAACAGCATTTCAGAAAACGCAACAGCATTTCAGAAAACACAACAGCATTTCAGAAAACACAACAGCATTTCAGAAAACACCACAGCATTTCACATTGGACGGAAAGGGTATTCCTTTAGGGAGAACACTTCTTGTTTGTGATTGGACAGAGCCAGCCAGAGAAGCACTGCTGTGATTGGTTGTTTTTGCTGCCAGTCAAGAAATGACGCTTCGTGATTGGTCAGCACCCGACAGCGCAACATGTCCCAACACATCAACCGTTAGCTGTTAGCACACACTCAGAGCTCACAGCTCCTCATATCTGTTCAGAAACTGGACAAAAGTTAAACAAGTACAAACCACAGACTGTCTATGTCATGGCGAATACAGTCGCTGCTTTATTTATGTCTGTATGACGCTGTTGTGAGTGTGGACGGAGCAGCTACAGGTTAGTTTAGCCCAGGGGTCGGCAACCTTTATGATATGAAGTGCCATTAAAAAAATTAATTGTTATCAGCGTGCCAACGATCGAGAATGATCAACGGGTGGGGGGGGGGTTGAGGAGCTTGACGCTGGTGAACTATCAACAGGAGGGCGGGGAGCCTCGCTGCGGGGAAGCAGTGTGTGGACCTGTCAGCACAGTTTACATAATTCCGAATTTAACAAACACATTTCAATAATTGGTTTAAACGGCATAATAATAAGGACGATCGTCCGTTCTGTGATTCTCCAGAACACACATGTTATGATATTAGGGTCATGCAGAGTGAGATGAGATCGCTGTCCCTTTAAGAGAGAGAGAGAGGGGTGTGGCGTGTGCATGTGTGTTTGTGGATGGTAGAGCGACAGTGAGCGAGCGTGTGTATGTTTCTGGAAGTGAAACGAGGCAGCAGAAAAAGAGAGGTCTGTGATGTATTTTGTGAAACAGCTAAATAAATGCACCAACGGCCTCCCAAGAAGAGCTCGCCTCTCTCCAGTCATTTAAGCTAAAGTGGGTTATTGAACCTGAAGCTTGTTGCTTCTGCCCTCCTCGACTACGGTCTGGGAGCCGACAGGAAAGTTCAACCCACAGATTGCCAGTCCGCCCCTTTGTAGCATATTATTTCAACGAGAGATGAGCAGATCGCCACTGGGCTTTCAACTAAAGACACAGCCACGCAAAAACTGTGGTATTTGTACAGCTCCTTATGGGTACTGCAATTTGTGCTTTCCTCCGTGGTGAAACGATCAGCCCTGCACCACGGAGGAAAGCGGCAGAAAGTCACCTGGAGTTAAAGAGAGCGGGGCTGCGCTGCGTGCATGGCTTCCTTCTGCAGGTAACGAGACGCGCTCTGGCGGCGGTCTCGTTCAGGATCCGAAAATACAATTTAAATATTTTGCACACTTATTCCACTTATTCCTAGTGTGCCACTGGTTACGGTGCCGCATGCCAATGCTGGCACGCATGCCAGGGGTTGCCGACCCCTGGTTTAGCCTGATCGATCCGCCCCTCTCCAGCACGTCTTGTTTGAATGACAGGAGTAAACACTGACAGCTGCGGTGAAACTCGACAACAAAATGAACATATTGACCGTGATTTAATTGTAATACACGTTTCAAAGTGATGCCGAAGTAACTACATACTCACAACAGCGTCATACAGACATAAATAAAGCAGCGACTGTAATCGCCATGACATAGACAGTCTGTGGTTTGTACTTGTTTAACATTTGTCCAGTTTCTGAACAGATATGAGGAGCTGTGAGCTCTGAGTGTGTGCTAACAGCTAACGGTTGATGTGTTGGGACATGTTGCGCTGTCGGGTGCTGACCAATCACCACACGAAGCATCATTTCTTGACTGGCAGCAAAAACAACCAATCACAGCAGTGCTTCTCTGGCTGGCTCTGTCCAATCACAAACAAGAAGTGTTCTCCCTAAAGGAATACCCTTTCTGTCCAATGTGAAATGCTGTGGTGTTTTCTGAAATGCTGTTGTGTTTTCTGAAATGCTGTTGTGTTTTCTGAAATGCTGTGGTGTTTTGTGAAATGCTGTGGTGTCTTGCACTTCCGGGCCACCGTATCCCACAAACAGAAACGGGATAATGTAATCCTCTGGTATTAAAATATAATTCAGAATGCTGCTAAAGCAATACATAATGAAATGATACAATCAACCTTATCTGTACACACACACACACACACACACACACACACACACACACACACACACACACACACACACACACACACACACACACACACACACACACACACACACACACACACACACACACACACACACACCTCTAATTTCTCTCACAAAGGCTCACCCTTTTTTATCTCTCACACCTGACATTCACAAGTAAACACACACACACACACACACACACACACACACACACACACACACACACACACACACACACACACACACACACACACACACACACACACACACACACACACACACACCTGCTGTCTTTCTGCTGACACAACCTCAAACTCATACCTGAGTTCTGTTGTGTTGTCTCATCGATACAAACGCCTCGCTTTATACTCTTACATTACACTCAAAACAAACAAACAGAAGAACAGAAGCTCAATGTTCCCTGTGTGACTTTAACGTTTACAACGTGACGCAGGAGTTCCTTCCCTGTTCCGGTCAGACCGGTCTGACATCAAACTGCTGCTGGTGGAGAAACGGCTCACCAGCCTCCAGGCTCCGTTATTTATTTCCTGCTACATCTTAGCAAGAGATGCCTTTTTCATTTTGTACAAGTACACCTTTTTCAGCTCTGGTTTCAATGTCCTCCCGGCTTTATGGTCTAAAAAGTGTTGCAGCAGTTTACATCACTCTCTGAAGAACAAGAAGACATTTATTTTACCTTTTATTACTTTAAACTCAATGCTTACATTTAAAATGTACAAACTACGGTGGCCGGTAGGTAGGTGCAATCGCGCTACATCGGCCCAAACACTTGGAGTAACGTGCTGCAGCTTCAAAAACGATGAAACATATTAACAGCAATGTGCCAACACACATGTGAATGAAGAGAAATCTACACCAACCTGACGAAACATGAGCAGGGTTACTAAAAGAGCTGCATCAGCTAAAAGGCTTTCACATGTTTTTCTGAAAATAAATGAGAAAATCTGAATTTATTGCATTTTTCTTGATCCTCCAGATAAATACAATATTTATAAAAAAATTCAAATATCTTGTTTCAAAAATAATTTAGAGATATTTTTATTATTAAAAACAAAAGACTGAGATTTTCACTTGTGTCCTCTTAGCTCTTTTATTAACAAGAAAAACTCCAACATTTTATTTTGTACAGACATGTAAATGTGGCACTCATCTCACATCTTGAACATAGAAACACAATTTATTACAAACTCAACCTGTTAGCTTTTCTTTGAATGTGTTTTATTTCCTTCTTCAAACTTTCATTGATGCATTCAACACATTGAGACTTAGTCAAAAATAAAAGACATTTAGAATAAAATATCTACAATGAAAGAAGCTCTGGTGCTTTCTCTCTCTCATGCTTTACAAGAGAAACAACAACATACAAATACATCAATATCGATATTCAACAAATATTTAGAGCAAAGTTTACATTTCCATGCAGAGAAATATGAGTTGAGGTTAACAGAAATCCTCCTGAGCAGTGACAGCCTCCATGGCTAAACAGACACAGGAAGGAGCGCCGCCTAAAGAAACTCCAACATCTACAGAACAACTCGTGAGAAGATGTTAAAGCACATCCCATAATGTTTGATTGACAGCTGATCTCTGTGCAGTGAAGACATGAACAATCAGCTCTCAGCAACAATGATGGACACACAATGAGTTTAAGAAGTAGAAGAGTTCCTCAAATGACTTCAGGCTATTTCAGTTTACAAAACTCAGCTGTGTCTCCATCATGATAAGCCAAACTCCAGCATGTAGCGGCTGAGTGAATGTGGTCTGGACTCTGTGGAGGAGAGTCATGGTTTCAGAGATGCTGTAGAAGGACAGAATACCTGCTCTGTGATCCAGGTACACTCCTACTCTGGAGGACGAGGACCTGAGACGGGAGTGTTGATATTGTTGTAACGAAATGAATAACTGTTTTTTACACTCTAAGGACCAAGATTTGTCATTGCGTCCAAATCCACATTCCACCCTGCTCCTGATATTCTTGTATGCGACTGCTACATCAACTTCTCTGCCTCTCCACTCCACCTCCCAGTAACAACGTCCAGTCAGACTCTCTCTACTCAGGACCTGAGACCATTAGTGAATCTGTCTGGGTGACTAGAATAAGACTGTTGTTGTTCCATGAGTGTTGCTTTTCTGCTCCCCTCAGATAATAACAGATATGTGAATGCTGTGTTTGGATCCAGTGTGATCTCCTGTGAATATTTTAAGAACCCAGCTCTGGTGGTGGGCTCTGCTGCTGACAGTAAAACATCCACTTCAGTCGTGAGACGTTTGTCCATTCCTCTCTCAGGACGTCCTGTAGTTTGTCTCTGACTGCTGACAGGGCCGCCGTCACGTCCTCAAAGTAGCTCAGAGGACGGATGTTGATGCTGGATGAGTGTGTAGGTTCACTGAGGGCTGACAGTGAGGGGTAGCTGTGCAGAAACTGGTTGTGATCCTCTGTGTGAGACAGCAGCTTCAGCTCAGCGTCTCTCCTCTTCAGCTCAGCCATCTCCTGCTCCAGCTTCTCCTGAAGCTCTTTGACTCGACTCACTTCACTCTTCTGCTGGGATCTGACCTGCTGCTTCACATCAGAGCTTCTTTTCTCCATGAGACGGATCAGCTCAGTGAACATCTTCTCACTGTCCTCCACTGCTTTATCAGCAGAGCCATTGACGGCCTCCACCTCCTGCTGAAGCAGCTTCACCTCCTTCTCTCTGTCCTGGATTCTCTGCTGGATGTTTAGTCGACTCCCCTCCAGCTCTCTCTGCCTCTCAGTCCTTTCTGCTGCAGCTGACACTGTGTCGTGGCCTTTGTGTTCGTCCACAGAGCAGAGATAACAGATACACTGCTGATCAGTGCGGCAGAACATCTTCATCACCTCGTCGTGACGAGAGCAGATGTTCTCCTGGAGCTTCTTGGAGGGCTCCACCAGCTTGTGTTTTTTTAATGGAGCTACATTCATAATGAGGCTGGAGGTGTTTGTCACAATAAGAGGCCAGACACAAGACAGGACTTACAGGCTCTCAGTTTTCTCCCAGTGCAGAAATCACAGGCCACATCTTCAGCTCCAGCATAGCAGTGATCAGCAGGAGCAGCTTGGAGTCCAGTCTTCTTCAGCTCCTCCACTAAAGCTGCTAACATGGTGTTTTTCAGCAGGACAGGCCTCGGTGTGAAGCTCTGCCTACACTGAGGGCAGCTGTGGATCTTCTTCTCATCCTCTCCATCCCAGAAGCCTTTAATACACTTCATGCAGTAGCTGTGTCCACAGGTAGTCGTCACCGGATCCTTCAGTAGATCCAGACAGATCGAACAAGAGAAGGTTTCCCGGTCCAGCTGAACTCCTTTCTGCGCCATTTCACCTCTCAGTGCAGCGAGTGTCTGAGTTTCACTTCCTGAAACTGAAACTATGTGAGCTGTGATCTGAACAGCATGGGTGTGCGCAGTGAATGTGGCCTATCAGCTCTTGTTCTTTACCCACATGTTGGTTACACCCATCCTCCTCAGTGTGGATCTAAAGGGGAGGAGCCAGGAAATACAGAGTGGAGCTGGCTGTGTCTGAGAGCAGGAAGAAGAGGGAGGGCTTATCAAACTCTGACTCATTCCAGCAGGAGGAGCAGCGCTGACACTCTGAACTGTTTCCTCATTCACAAACGGAGCCTCGCTTACAACCTGCTCTACATTTGAAAACAGTCTTCAGCTGTAAAATATTTGTTTTAAATTCAGGCTTTTGTAGCACACAGCTCCACACTCATGGTGGCAGTGGTGAAAGAAGTACTCAGATATTCTACTAAAGTAAAGTAGAAATACTACAGGGTAAAATACTGTGTAACAAGTAAAAGTACAAAAGCATTGGTATCAAAATATACTTTAAGTACCAAAAGTAAAAGTACTCCTTATGCATAATGGCCCTTTTCAGAATCGTATATATATATATATATTATATATATATATTATATATGAGTTACTATAATGATTATTGATGTGTTTTATCACAGTTAGTAAATGTAGAGCTAATTTGAGCAACTGTATGTCCTGCTGCTGGATATCTTATCCTATAAATATCTGTCAAAGTGTATTTAATAACTGATTTATATTTTGAATTATCTACTAATCTATATCTAACTAGTAACTAAAAGCTGTCGAGTAGAAGTAAAAGCAGCATAAACTGAGACATATTGGCATCAAAAAATAGTTAAAGTACCAAAAGTAAAAGTACTTACTGCGCCCAATGTCCCATTTTAGAATCTTATATTGAATTACTGGATTCTTTCATTTTGTTTACGTTAATGTGTTCATCACAGCTGTTAAAAGTGGAGCAAGGTTTACTTTATATACTGCTGCTGGATATCTTATAATAATAATAATAATTATATATCACTGTTTATTCATATTTTGTTTAATCTAATCATTTGTATTTGTAAAGTAACTAGTAACTCAATTTTGTCAAATAAATGCAATGCTTTCTGCGGTCATGACTACTTCACTTTGACTGTGGTCTTTTTCAGCTCTTTAATGAATAAGAAAACCCCCTGCAGTCGTATATTTTCCAGACCTGAGGTGGTTTACAAATATCTCCTGAAAATGAATTCACAAGGCAGTAAAAACTGAAAATCCATGCTTTTTCCTCATGACTTCTTTCAGTCAGGTAACACAGTATCTGGGATGCATTGTCTTCAAACTGTTAACTCTGTATGTAAGGACTCCACGGTGCAGACCCATGGAGAGAAATCAAGTGTAGTGATTGTCTCTGGTGCTCCAATGTATAGTAAATGCTCTTCAGCCCACCCTTGGAACAAACTCCCAGCAGCTTCACATCTGATAATCACCACCGGACAGGTCAGGAATTATATTCTATTCTATTTTATTTGTAGTGTATGAGTTTGAGATTGTGCACTATATACTCAACATGTTAGGTACAAACCATTTACGGTTAAACAGAAAAGGTTCAAATCCCCTGTTACCTGTAAGAAAACTAAAGCTCAGAATTGTTAAACAGAGGATTGGCATTCATATCATCTGACACCATATCTGTCTGCATGCCATATCCCGCATTAACCACAGAGTAGCAGCGTTGCCTCTTAACCCATTCATATACCACCCTTTATGTATACAGTCTATGATTCCAGCAAATTAAACTAAAAGCATTAGATTCCTCACTAAACTGTGTTCCTCAGATCAGGGGAATGTTTTATGAGTGGCATTAACTGCAGTCTGATCTCATGTGAACTTCAGGCATGTGGTTTGGGTTGAGGTGAGGTTTCCGCAGCCAACTTGGGGCCCCAAGCGACATTGTGAGATGAGGCCCCCCCCCCACCCCACCGACAGGAGTGAAACATTTTTTTTGGAAACAAAGTACTTTGCAAATATAATTCCTGTTTATTATTATTATCAACACAGTTACTTTTTTATACAGTGAGGTAAATGGTAAATGTGCATGTATGTCGTTCAGTATGCGTTTACAGGTGAATACGTCTGCATTTCCTGCCAAATACTAGCCTCAAAAGATTAAAATAGAATTAATGCAAATAAACTACTTCTACTAATAATAATAATCATAATCATAATCCTGGCCCCCCCCTATCTGGCTGACCTTCTTCAGGAGTACACCCGTCTCGCTCCCTCCGCTCCTCCTCTGCTGGTCTGCTAACCGTCCCCACCCCACGCCTCGTCACCATGGTGCTCGGGCTTTTAGCTGCACTGCTCCCATACTCTGGAACTCCCTCCCCCCGCACATCCGACAGTCAGACACAATCACCATATTCAAATCCCAATTAAAACCCACCTGTTCAAATCTGCCTACTCACTGTAGTCCTCCCTATTATATGTTTCATTGTGTCCACTTGACTGTCTCCTCCATGATTTCCTGTTTGTGTTTTTATCATGTTTTGTTGCCTATTAGCGTTTTAATTTTTTTTTAACAAATTGTACGGTGTCCTTGGGTGTCATGAAAGCGCCTAAAAATAAAATGTATTATTATTATTATTATTTTATTATAATCAATTCAATAATATAAATACTATATTATTTTATTATAATATGTTGTAATATAGTCAAGACAAACATGCTTATTACATGCTCAAAAACTGATATTTCTTAAATCTGTATTCAAATGTAGTTCCCTCTGTCAGCAATGTATCAACAACTACACACACATTTCTATCAGTATTTCTCTGTGTTGTGGTTGACATGATGATGACTGTTAGGAGTTAAGGGGAGAGGCTGAGCATCACCATGAAATGTGTACATTGACATAAAAAAATAAAAGGGGAAAAAAATGCTCCATGTTTTTTAGGCTGTAAACTTGAACTGTTATGTAAGCCAACTAGACAGACAGTTTATCACTCTTCCTCCTGTACATTAGCAGATAAAAGGCATAAAATACTTGAATGAATGGTAAATAAAGAATGCTGGAAATAACTGCTCTCCATTAGCCTATATGCTATGCAGAGACTGCCTTCTTCATGTCGTGAATTGCAGCTGATGTGTTTAACCTGTTAAGCCCTAAGCCCCCTGTACAGGGGGCAGTGGGGTGTTTTTTCACGAAACTGTGTCTCAGGGCTTCTTAATATTTACAAACCTATTAATGTGTCATACCCATTTAACGGGAAGAAACTCAGCTAACTGAAAATACGAACCATTTTTGCCGAAACAAAACACAAATCTCACAAGAAGCGTCTAAATGAGCCCTGAGCGAAAAAATGCTAACACCTTACCACAGAACTCAAGGTAAAAATACCCTTATTACTTATCGTAACTGCAAAACAAGATGTCAAATTAAAGCTGAGATTCCACAGATTCTATAGGTATAAGTATCACCACTGAGCAATCAGAACTCGTGACAGGGGAAGCAAACACAGACGTCACAACACGTGAATTACGGAACATTCACGGGAAATCACCTCAAATTAGATCAAAAGTTGTGTTCAATGGCATTAAAATGATAAAAACACCGCTGAAGGTTAATCCATAGGTTAATTCAATGTGTCTGTGTCACTTTGAAAGGATTACTGATAATCCATCATTGCATTTTTATGTAAAAACGGAGATTTCATATTATTTTTATTTTTATAAATCTCTCTAAAGAGGTCAAATGTCACTTGTTTTGCATCAATCTTGATACAGGGTACTTATTATATGTTGTAGTTTGTGATTCCTAAAGCTTTTAGTCTACTAACCCATCATCCAAGGGTGGTTTTCACTATAAGTAATGGGTTTTTTATAGGCGGAGGTAAGAATTTACCTTTTTTTACAATGTTCCATCTGAATTTACTCTGACACAGAAACATCTATATTGATTCTGACACTTCTACATCCAACTCACAGATGTCACCTTGCTTTGAGAAAAAAGATTATTAATTTAACCCTTTTAGAAGTGAAGTTATAGTCATTTGTTCTGGGCATGTCATTTTCGAGCCTGAAACCTGAAAACAGGCTCAGGGCTTAACTGGGCAATTGGCAAAAGTTTGACATTTGACTTATACAACATTCGCAAGTTGTACATTTGACTCATACAATAACCCACCTTCGTGTGATGCTCTAGTTTCTTCATGTTTTTTTTCTCCCTCTTGCTTGCGCCGGACTGAAACTGTCTTTTCGCCGACATCTCTTCACCTGCACTAGTGGCCGTATCAAAGCCGTGATTGGTCAGATGTCGATTCATTGCAACGGTGTCGGTTTACAGACGTGCTCCCCTTGGTCACCTCTCACTCTCGCGTGTCAGCGGGGGGGAGGGGGAACTGCGCTGAGAACTGCGCACAAGCCAAGCTCATAAGCCGAGGCCCCCTGCGCAATGTGAGGCCCCATGCAGCCTGCATGATCGGCCTGTAGGGAGGGACGGCCCTGGCCCCCTGCACCCGAAAGACCTCAGTCCTCCTCAGCAGAAAGAGTCTGCTCTGTCCCTTCTTGCAAAGAGCAGCAGAATTATCAGTCCAGTCCAGTAGGCTATATTTTTCGTTTAGTTTATTTAATAAGTTAATTTCAGGACAACTTGGGGAATTTTGTTTGTTGTTATGAGTTTTAAATATATTTTGAAAGTGGAGATAGAGAGAGAGAAGCAGCGCTGTCTGCATAGTTCAATACCTAGCTCAAGCATTTATGCAACTTACGCCTATAAATTGTTTATGTAATTTATGTGCCGGTGTGTCCATGGTTTTGAGTCTGTGTGTGTGTTGAGCGCAGCGCCGTCTGCTTTTTGCAGTACGGTAACTACAGTAGGACTAAGCATACCGGTAGTTTCTGTAGACCTGTCTGCCCGTTTGTGAGTGCACTGCGTGCGTGCGCATTGTGGCATTGTTTGGGATGACCAGTGGCGGTTCTAGACCAATTTGACTGGGGGCCATGGGCCAGTTATTTCCTGAGGGGGGCACCATAATGCAGGACGAAAAAGACAAAGACAGTATGAAGTAATTGCGCATAAGAAAAAACAATGCAATACAGTTATTGGTATTTGTTTCAGTACACATATTTATTCAGATACTTATAGTTACAGTTTTTATGCTGGGTCCGACTAGAATGACAAATAGTGTTAGTTCCGCCTATTCCGTCAGCCAAGACATCGTTTAACCCTTTGGAGTCGACCGTCACGCCGGCGTGATCAGATCACATGACCTGTTCAAGCCGGTGCCGCATAAAAACAACAGTCCGGACAACATTGCCGTGTGTTTCTGTCGAAAGTACTGGCTTGAAACTATATGCCAGTCTTTGTTTCATGCAAAAAGACCCAGTAAACACAGAGATACGATGACATAAAGTTAATACAAATATATTTCAAAAGTATGAAAAATGGAAGCACATATTTTAATATCTTCGCCGTATTTTATCATTTTACAAAATGAAAATACTGAAAACTGTAGATCCTGCTCAACAGGATGTATTTACCAGGGAGGGGGTGAGGTATCAGGTAAACGGAGTGATACGTAACGAGACGAAGAGGGACGGCGGGAACCAAAGAGAGACAGCAGGAATGGAGAGAGACGAAGATATACGAAGACAGGTGGCGGGCGGCGGAGACGAAGAGAGACGGCGGGAGACGGCGATTGAAGTAAAGTGACAGACAAACATTGAGAATTTAGATATAGTTAGATAGATTTAGAGTTTTGAAGATTAAACTATGATGAAGAGAACTCTGAACGTGAGTCAAGCTATAAGCTTGTTTTTTTGACATGGAGGAGGAAGAGGAGCGTGATGTTGCCCTCTGTTGACAGAAACTGCTTTGAAGCGTGGCACAGATAAAGACAGAAAAAACTGATTTTTGTACATAATGTTATATATATATTTTATTATTTTATAATAACACTTTTGCCTTATCAGAATGAAATCCAATGTACATTATTTAAGCTTTTAAATGTTTTGTTGTGCCTACTGTGTCACTGTTGACAGAACTTGAGAAATTAGGAAAAAACGCCTATGGATACACCTGTTATTTGTTCATAAAATGTGTATATAGTTCATGCTACCTCATCAAATCTCACATTATCATAGTGACATCCCATGTATATATTTCCAGCTTTCAAATTGTTTCGTTGTGCATGTTTGTGTTACCTATATTAAAAATAATATCATTTTCAAAATCGTTTTTAAATCTTTTTGTGATTTTGCGTCCAAAATGTTCATATATATCTCAAAATGAAAAAAATAACTATCAGGTTATATAGGTGCGGTTGTCCTTAAAAAAAAGATGCCAAACATTGACATGCCAAACATTTTCTAATGGGGTTTAGTAAGACAAATCAAAAGTATGCGAAAACGGCCAGGACTCCAAGGGTTAATCATAAACTTTTTTTTATTTGTTTATTTGTTATTTTCAGGGGGCCACAGGGGGGTCCAAAGTCAGTGTTAGGGGGAAACTGCCCCCCCCTGCCTCCCTCCCCTAGAACCGCCCCTGCACCACAGACTGGTAAAACATCTGCAGCAGCCTCGTGCAGACGTTGAAGACCTGAGCCTCCTCAGGAAGAACAGCTCGCCCCTTCCTGAAGATAGCATCAGTCAAAGTCAACTTTATTGTCAATCTTTCAGTTTGTGTGTACAGAGAGATCGAAATACCGTTTCCCACAATCCCGAGGAATACAAAATACAAATATGTGTACAAATATGTATACAAATATTACATTACATTACATGTTACTTGTTAGACGCTTTTATCCAAAGCGACTTACATACTCAATACTGTGGGCAATCCCCACAGGAGCAATTTGGGGTGAAGTGTCTCAGGGACACAACGACACGCTCGGGCCGGCTCTGCAAACAATATGAATCTGGACGGATACTTTTTTAAGGAAATCGTTTTTATTTTTTATTATAATTATTGTGAAATGTATTATGTTTTCGTCATTATTACAACAAATACACACTTGCAACTGATAACACTGGCAATGATTTTATATTTATTAGACTATTAAAAAAAAATCATGCTTCAAAGAAAGTGGGGGAACGGCGATCCCCCGCGTCCAACGACCACTGCTGCCATCCAAAAAGTGATTTTGAGATGGAATCAGAGGACAGTGACACTGCTATGAGTGAAGAAGAGGCAGAAGAAGATGCCTGTGGACAAGTGGACAAAGAAACCAACAACAATCCATCCCTCATATACTTATGTTCATATAATAACTTGCTTATATTTTGTTTTTGTCATTGTTAATGTGTAAAGTCAACATGTATATTTTCTACTTTCTTGTTTATTTCCAGTCTTTTTTAATCGTTATTGTTCAATGCCATGTCCTTTTATGCTGCTGCAACACAACAATGTCCCAAATTGAGATCAATAAAGTACTATCTTATCTTATCTCTTATCTGAACCCAATGGCCGCCCAGTCAGTGATTATGTGGACATCGAGCCCCAACCAAATAAACACACCAAGCCCCGTGACAGGTATCGCTGGCTGAAAAAATATTTGATCAGTCCCAATACTGATTTCTCTGCTCCAGATATCACAGAGGATGTCATTTCTGCAAAGCTCTAAAGATGCCAAAGCAGGAGATGCTGAACAGGAGACAGTTTCAGGCAGATCTAGCATCCTCTCTCATCCTGGTAACAATGCTTTTCTGCTTTTCTGAAATACAGAAGAGGATTAGGACCACATGTGGATTTATCTTTTGGACCTGACCAAAACTGATTTTTTCTTTTGAGTAATAAATCAAAAATTCTTACTTAAATCTCAGATCTATGAAAACTAATTCTGAAGGTTTTCATAAAATAAATAAAATATATTTTAAGAAAAAGTCAGATTTCTGAGATTTTCTTTAAAACAAATTGAAAATCTGAATTTCTTTTGTAAAAGAATATTTTTATATAAAAGTGATTTTTTCTAACTTTAATCTCAGATTTCTGTTAAAAAAAAAAGGAATAAAAAAATATATTTATTCTGAATTCTGAGATTTTCAGAAAAAAATGTTCTTAAGAAAAATATTTATTAAAAATATTCTGAATTCTGACTTGTTTCTCAATATTCTGACTAAAATCTTGAAACATAAAAAAATATCACTTTAGTTCAGATCTCACATTTCTCCACATGTTCCTAACCCTCTTCCATAGACATTTCGTCCTCTCCATTCTTTGGTGTAAATAAATGCGCTTGTGTTCACTTTCCCCCCCGACTCTCTCAATGTTATTTGTTGTCGTGTGTTACTGTCTCCTTTTTTGTCCTAGAGCTTATTGGGGACGTAGCAGTAAAAAAAGAACTACATGTATTAAAAATTCAACTCAACTTAGTGCTTTCACTTGTGTCCTCTTAGCTCTTTTATTAACAAGAAAAACTCCAACATTTTATTTTGTACAGACATGTAAATGTGGCACTCATCTCACATCTTGAACATAGAAACACAATTTATTACAAACTCAACCTGTTAGCTTTTCTTTGAATGTGTTTATTTCCTTCTTCAAACTTTCATTGATGCATTCAACACATTGAGACTTAGTCAAAATAAAAGACATTTAGAATAAAATATCTACAATGAAAGAAGCTCTGGTGCTTTCTCTCTCTCATGCTTTACAAGAGAAACAACAACATACAAATACATCATATCGATATTCAACAAATATTTAGAGCAAAGTTTACATTTCCATGCAGAGAAATATGAGTTGAGGTTAACAGAAATCCTCCTGAGCAGTGACAGCCTCCATGGCTAAACAGACACAGGAAGGAGCGCCGCCTAAAGAAACTCCAACATCTACAGAACAACTCATGAGAAGATGTTAAAAGCACATCCCATAATGTTTGATTGACAGCTGATCTCTGTGCAGTGAAGACATGAACAATCAGCTCTCAGCAACAATGATGGACACACAATGAGTTTAAGAAGTAGAAGAGTTCCTCAAATGACTTCAGGCTATTTCAGTTTACAAAAACTCAGCTGTGTCTCCATAAGGATAACCATAAAGCCAAACTCCAGCATGTAGCGGCTGAGTGAATGTGGTCTGGACTCTGTGGAGGAGAGTCATGGTTTCAGAGACGCTGTAGAAGGACAGAATACCTGCTCTGTGATCCAGGTACACTCCTACTCTGGAGGACTGAGGACCTGAGACGGGAGTGTTGATACTGTTTGTAACGAAATAAATAACTGTTTGGCTTACAATCTAAGGACCAAGATTTGTCATTGAGTCCAAATCCACTTCCATCCCTGCTCTGCTGATATTCTTGTATGCGACTGCTACACAAACTCTCTCCCTTCCACCACCTCCCAGTAACAGCGTCCAGTCAGACTCTCTCTACTCAGGACCTGAACATAATAGTGAATCTGTCTGGGTGACTAGAATAAGACTGTTTTGTTCTGTATGTTGCTTTTCTGCTCCCCTCAGATAATAACAGATCTGTGTGCTGTGTTTGGATCCAGTGTGATCTCCTGTGAATATTGTAAGAACCCAGCTCTGGTGGTGGGCTCTGCTGCTGACAGTAAAACATCCACTTCAGTCGGTGAGACGTTTGTCCATTCCTCTCTCAGGACGTCCTGTAGTTTGTCTCTGACTGCTGACAGGGCCGCCGTCACGTCCTCAAAGTAGCTCAGAGGACGGATGTTGATGCTGGATGAGTGTGTAGGTTCACTGAGGGCTGACAGTGAGGGGTAGCTGTGCAGAAACTGGTTGTGATCCTCTGTGTGAGACAGCAGCTTCAGCTCAGCGTCTCTCCTCTTCAGCTCAGCCATCTCCTGCTCCAGCTTCTCCTGAAGCTCTTTGACTCGACTCACTTCACTCTTCTGCTGGGATCTGACCTGCTGCTTCACATCAGAGCTTCTTTTCTCCATGAGACGGATCAGCTCAGTGAACATCTTCTCACTGTCCTCCACTGCTTTATCAGCAGAGCCATTGACGGCCTCCACCTCCTGCTGAAGCAGCTTCACCTCCTTCTCTCTGTCCTGGATTCTCTGCTGGATGTTTAGTCGACTCCCCTCCAGCTCTCTCTGCCTCTCAGTCCTCTCTGCTGCAGCTGACACTGTGTCGTGGCCTTTGTGTTCGTCCACAGAGCAGAGATAACAGATACACTGCTGATCAGTGCGGCAGAACATCTTCATCACCTCGTCGTGACGAGAGCAGATGTTCTCCTGGAGCTTCTTGGAGGGCTCCACCAGCTTGTGTTTTTTAATGGAGCTACGTCATAATGAGGCTGGAGGTGTTTGTCACAATAAGAGGCCAGACACACGAGGCAGGACTTACAGGCTCTCAGTTTTCTCCAGTGCAGACATCACAGGCCACATCTTCAGCTCCAGCATAGCAGTGATCAGCAGGAGCAGCTTGGAGTCCAGTCTTCTTCAGCTCCTCCACTAAAGCTGCTAACATGGTGTTTTTCAGCAGGACAGGCCTCGGTGTGAAGCTCTGCCTACACTGAGGGCAGCTGTGGATCTTCTTCTCATCCTCTCCATCCCAGAAGCCTTTAATACACTTCATGCAGTAGCTGTGTCCACAGGGAATAGCCACCGGATCCTTCAGTAGATCCAGACAGATCGAACAAGAGAAGGTTTCCCGGTCCAGCTGAACTCCTTTCTGCGCCATTTCACCTCAGTGGCAGCGAGTGTCTGAGTTTCACTTCCTGAAACCTGAAACTATGTGAGCTGTGATCTGAACAACATGGGTGTGTGCAGTGAATGTGGCCTATCAGCTCTTGTACTTTACCCACATGTTGGTTACACCCAGGGGTTAAATTGGGCCGGGGCTGTCCGGGGCTCAGCCCCGGCACATAGGACGATGCTCTGACGTCATCACCCTCGCTCATTTGTCATTTGTTTAAGCCATATGCTTTAACAAGCATCTCTCGTTCTTAATATAGACTTTATTTAGGGTCGATATGTGTTGACTTTACTTTAGCAGATCTCTGTGACAGGATATAGTTTTTCCGCTAAGTGAACGTGTGTCTCTGCTCCGATCAGGAGCTGCAGCACCGCGGCTCCTTCGTGCAGAGAGTCTGCAGCGGTGTGTGTGTGTGTGTGTGTGTGTTGTTGTGTGTTTGTGTGTAGAGAGTCTGCAGCTGTGTGTGTGTGTGTGTGTGTGTGTGTGTGTGTGTGTGTGTTTGTGTGTGTGTGTGTGTGTGTGTGTGTGTGTGTGTGTGTGTGTGTGTGTGTGTGTGTGTGTGTGTGTGTGTGTGTGTGTGTGTGTGTGTGTGTGTGTGTGTGTAGAGAGTCTGCAGCAGTACCGGCAAACCCCCGACCCCTCTTGTAACACGGAGCCCGTTTCCCATCAGGGCCGGTTCTAACCAATTTGCTGCCCTAGGCGAGATCTTAGCTATTTTTGTTGTTCATTCATATCTTATTTGACCTAGTTAACATTTATTTATGCATGTTTTTGTATCTCTCAAGTTTTAAACGATATTTCTGGTTTACTGTCCTATAGTATACATTGAAATGATTTCAAACCTGTTTATCCAAATAATTATAAAGGAGTGCCTTGGAAATGTGTGTTTACATAAATTGCATTTATCTCTCTTGCTCGCTCCCACGCCCACTTTGGCTGTGAGCTGCGGGCGCCTGATAAGCCAACACCCCCCACTTTCATCACTTACAGCGCCCATCGTACAGGGCAAATGAAAAGTGTAACCGGGGTGAAAAGGGTGTTACATTTACTTAATTATGAATGTTGTTACATCAAGGCCGAAAATTAGGATGAGTGCAAACAGTCAAAACATTTTTTTGTTTTCCTCCCAGAGCTACCAGCGCAGCGCCCCCCAGATCTGGCGCCCTCGGCGACCGCCTATGTCGCCTATGCCAAAAACCGGCCCTGTACACCATGTATGTCTGCATAAAGCTGAGTTATGATCGGTCATAATAACACAGAATTTGGTGATGATTAAATAGTTTACAGTGAGATTTACTCCCATACTTTTGGCCATACTCACGCAGCCCTACAAATGAATTGAGATTTCCACACAAATGTTCTTTAGCAAGTGTGCAGAGCAGTGTTGATTTAAAAAAGCAATTTGAAGGTTGGATATTTGTAAACCTTTTTTTGTGTATATATATTAATAATTTAAGATGTAAATTAATTCCAGTTTATTTGTAGTACTTTCTATTTTTATTGTGACATTTGGTGGCATCAATGTGTGCATTTGATACAGATAATGGAGCAGTTGCTTGAGGGCCACAGTGTATATCCCTTAAGGCCCAGACACACCAGGCCGATATCGGCCGTCTTCGGTTGTCTGGCGACAAAGCGTGCCCTGTCGCCCAAAGTCAATTTGGTGTGTCCCGAACCCTCGGCCGTGACACGCCTTATTTGGCCTTTCACGGTCGACACATGGCCGATTCAACATGTTGAATCGGCCATGTGTCGGACACAAGCTATCGGGCCAAGAAACCACTCTGATCAGCTGTTCAGCTAGCAAATGAGAAGCGAAACGGAAGTGAGGGACGTAAACAAACGATTTAAGAAGGCACAGGACAGCAGCTAAACCCCAGCAGGTGATACTTAAAGACATCAAACATAGCCCTTAAATGTCCTCTCTTACCTCCCACACATAGCAGGGACATCTCTGATATCGGCGGGAGTCCCCGGATGTCCTCTGCTGAGAGCTCCGTGATTTGTTTGGTCAAGTCCGGTTTTTCATCTCATCGGTTTATTTGTCAGTATAAAGTTGCAGGATTAGTCTCAAGTACCTCAACATTGTCCTTAAGTACAGTGTCTAAGTAAATGAGATACTGTCTACTGCTGTTCATTTACCTATTGTGAGTCGCCTTGGATAAAAGCATCACATGGAAATGTAAATTTAGCAAGAAGTGGCCATTATTACATTACATACATTACTACATTGCTGACTCAATAAACTACACACCCGCCAGAACACTGCGATCATCAGATGCAGGTCTATTAACTGTGATTTTATAGTATGTCTGCACTTTATGTGCTCATTTCATCATTCATGTATTTTTATATTCTAAAACATGTTTTCGATGGACGAGAGTGAAAATGGAACGCACACGCTATTTGCTGTTTGTTTATATCAGTCTGTTCTTCTTCTCTGTCTTCCGGTTGTTGCCTATTTTGAATGACGAGAGTTATTGCCACTCACGCATGCGCAGTTCGTACGTGCTCGGCTGAAGTCTTTGTGGTGTGTTCCAGTGCGACACATGGCCAAGACGCAGGAGAACTCGCCGATGCAACAGTGGATGTCGGTGTCGGCGAGTTCTCTGGTGACTGCCTGGTGTGTCAGGGCCTTTAAGGTCAAATAATGAGATCCTCGACCTCCGCCCCCCTCCCGCACCTCCACACAGAGCCCCCCCACATATCAAATCCCAATTTAACCCCTGGTTACACCCATCCTCCTCAGTGTGGATCTAAAGGGGAGGAGCCAGGAAATACAGAGTGGAGCTGGCTGTGTCTGAGAGCAGGAAGAAGAGGGAGGGCTTATCAAACTCTGACTCATTCCAGCAGGAGGAGCAGCGCTGACACTCTGAACTGTTTCCTCATTCACAAACGGAGCCTCGCTTACAACCTGCTCTACATTTGAAAACAGTCTTCAGCTGTAAAATATTTGTTTTAAATTCAGGCTTTTGTAGCACACAGCTCCACACTCATGGTGGCAGTGGTGAAAGAAGTACTCAGATATTCTACTAAAGTAAAAGTAGAAATACTACAGGGTAAAAATACTGTGTAACAAGTAAAAGTATAAAAGCATTGGTATCAAAATATACTTTAAGTACCAAAAGTAAAAGTACTCCTTATGCATAATGGCCCTTTTCAGAATCGTATATATATATATATATATATATATATGAGTTACTGGGTTACTATAATGATTATTGATGTGTTTGATCACAGTTAGTAAATGTAGAGCTAATTTGAGCAACTTTATGTCCTGCTGCTGGATATCTTATCCTATAAATATCTGTCAAAGTGTATTTAATAACTGATTTATATTTTGAATGGTCTACTAATCTATATCTAACTAGTAACTAAAAGCTGTCGAGTAGAAGTAAAGCAGCATAAACTGAGACATATTGGCATCAAAAAATAGTTAAAGTACCAAAAGTAAAAGTACTTACTGCGCCCAATGTCCCATTTTAGAATCTTATATTGAATTACTGGATTCTTTCATTTTGTTTACGTTAATGTGTTCATCACAGCTGTTAAAAGTGGAGCAACGGTTACTTTATATACTGCTGCTGGATATCTTATAATAATAATAATAATAATAATTATATATCACTGTTTATTCATATTTTGTTTAATCTAATCATTTGTATTTGTAAAGTAACTAGTAACTCATTTTGTCAAATAAATGCAATGCTTTCTGCGGTCATGACTACTTCACTTTGACTGTGGTCTTTTTTCAGCTCTTTAATGAATAAGAAAACCCCCTGCAGTCGTATATTTTCCAGACCTGAGGTGGTTTACAAATATCTCCTGAAAATGAATTCACAAGGCAGTAAAAACTGAAAATCCATGCTTTTTCCCATGACTTCTTTCAGTCAGGTAACACAGTATCTGGGATGCATTGTCTTCAAACTGTTAACTCTGTATGTAAGGACTCCACGGTGCAGACCCATGGAGAGAAATCAAGTGTAGTGATTGTCTCTGGTGCTCCAATGTATAGTAAATGCTCTTCAGCCCCACCCTTGGAACAAACTCCCAGCAGCTTCACATCTGATAATCACCACCGGACAGGTCAGGAATTATATTATATTCTATTTTATTTGTAGTGCATGCGTTTGAGATTGTGCACTATATACTCAACATGTTAGGTACAAACCATTTACGGTTAAACAGAAAAGGTTCAAATCCCCTGTTACCTGTAAGAAAACTAAAGCACAGAATTGTTAAACAGAGGATTGGCATTCATATCATCTGACACCATATCTCTCTGCATGCCATATCCCGCATTAACCACAGAGTAGCAGCGTTGCCTCTTAACCCATTCATATACCACCCTTTATGTATACAGTCTATGATTCCAGCAAATTAAACTAAAAGCATTAGATTCCTCACTAAACTGTGTTCCTCAGATCAGGGGAATGTTTTATGAGTGGCATTAAACTGCAGTCTGATCTCATGTGAACTTCAGGCATGTGGTTTGGGTTGAGGTGAGGTTTCCGCAGCCAACTTGGGGCCCCAAGCGACATTGTGAGATGAGCCCCCCCCCCCACCAACAGGAGTGAAACAATTTTTTTGGAAACAAAGTACTTTGCAAATATAATTCCTGTTTATTATTATTATCAACACAGTTACTTTTTTATACAGTGAGGTAAATGGTAAATGTGCATGTATGTCGTTCAGTATGCGTTTACAGGTGAATACGTCTGCATTTCCTGCCAAATACTAGCCTCAAAAAGATTAAAATATAATTAATGCAAATAAACTACTTCTACTAATAATAATAATAATCATAATCATAATCAATTCAATATTCAAATGACCAGTGGCGGTTCTAGACCAATTTGAGTGGGGGGCCATGGGCCAGTTATTTTCTGAGGGGGGCACAATAAATGCAGGACGAAAAAGACAAAGACAGTATGAAGTAATTGCGCATAAGAAAACAATGCAATACAGTTATTGGTATTTGTTTCAGTACACATATTTATTTCAGATACTTATAGTTACAGTTTTTACGCTGGGTCCGACTAGAATGACAAATAGTGTTAGTTCCGCCTATTCCGTCAGCCAAGACATCGTTTAATCATAAACTTTTTTTAATTTATTTTTTAATTTTTAATTTTCAGGGGGGCCACAGGGGGGTCCAAAGTCAGTGTTAGGGGGAAACTGCCCCCCCCTGCCTCCCTCCCCTAGAACCGCCCCTGCACCACAGACTGGTAAAACATCTGCAGCAGCCTAGTGCAGACGTTGAAGGACCTGAGCCTCCTCAGGAAGAACAGCTCGCCCCTTCCTGAAGAGAGCATCAGTCAAAGTCAACTTTATTGTCAATCTTTCAGTTTGTGTGTACAGAGAGATCGAAATACCGTTTCCACAATCTAGAGCAGGGTCGGCAACCCCTGGCACGCGTGCCAGCATTGGCACGCGGCACCTTAACCAGTGGCACACTAGGAATAAGTGGAATAAGTGTGCAAAATATTTAAATTGTATTTTTCGGATCCTGAACGAGACCGCCGCCAGAGCGCGTCTCCCCGTTACCTGCAGAAGGAAGCCATGCACGCAGCGCAGCCCCGCTCTCTTTAACTCCAGGCGACTTTTCTTTTCCTCCGTGGTGCAGGGCTGATCGTTTCACCACAGAGGAAAGCACTTCACAAATTGCAGTACCCATAAGGAGCTGTACAAATGCCGCAGTTTTTGCGTGGCTGTGTCTTTAGTTGAAAGCCCAGTGGCGATCTGCTCATCTCTCATTGAAATAATATACTACAAAGGGGCGGACTGGCCATCTGTGTGTTGATCTTTCCTGTCGGCTCCCAGACCGTAGTCGAGGAGGCAGAAGCAACAAGCTTCAGGTTCAATAACCCACTTTAGCTTAAATGACTGGAGAGAAGCGAGCTCTTCTTGGGAGGCCGTTGCATTTATTTAGCTGTTCTTCTGTTTCGCAAAATACACCTCTGTTTTTCTGCTGCCTCGTTTCACTTCCAGAAACACACACGCTCGCTCACTCTCGCTCTACCCTCTCTCTCTCTCTCTTAAAGGGACAGCGATCCATCTCACTCTGCATGACCCTAATATCATAACATGTGTGTTCTGGAGAATCACAGAAAGGACGATCGCCCTTATTATTATGCCGTTTATACCAATTATTTAAATTTGTTTGTTAAATTCGGCATCATGTAAGTTGCGCTGACAACAATTTCTTTTTTAGAAGATTTTATATTTATTAGACTATTCAAAAAAAATCATGCTTCAAAGAAAGTGGGGGAACGGCGATCCCCGCGTCCAACGACCACTGCTGCCATCCAAAAAGTGATTTTGAGATGGAATCAGAGGACAGTGACACTGCTATGAGTGAAGAAGAGGCAGAAGAAGATGCCTGTGGACAAGTGGACAAAGAAAACCAACAACAAGCCATCCCTCATATACTTATGTTCATATAATAACTTGCTTTATATTTTGTTTTTGTCATTGTTAATGTGTAAAGTCAACATGTATATTTTCTACTTTCTTGTTTATTTCCAGTCTTTTTTAATCGTTATTGTTCAATGCCATGTCTTTTATGCTGCTGCAACACAACAATGTCCCAAATTGAGATCAATAAAGTGCTATCTATCTTATCTCTTATCTGAACCCAATGGCCGCCCAGTCAGTGATTATGTGGACATCGAGCCCCAACCAAATAAACACACCAAGCCCCGTGACAGGTATCGCTGGCTGAAAAAATATTTGATCAGTCCCAATACTGATTTCTCTGCTCCAGATATCACAGAGGATGTCATTTCTGCAAAGCTCTAAAGATGCCAAAGCAGGAGATGCTGAACAGGAGACAGTTTCAGGCAGATCTAGCATCCTCTCTCATCCTGGTAACAATGCTTTTCTGCTTTTCTGAAATACAGAAGAGGATTAGGACCACATGTGGATTTATCTTTTGGACCTGACCAAAACTGATTTTTTCTTTTGAGTAATAAATCAAAATTCTTACTTAAATCTCAGATCTATGAAAACTAATTCTGAAGGTTTTCATGAAAATAAATAAAATATATTTTAAGAAAAAGTCAGATTTCTGAGATTTTCTTTAAAAAAATTGAAAATCTGAATTTCTTTTGTAAAATAATTTTTTTTTTATCAGAATTCTGACTTTACTAGTAAAGAACATGTTGAGGTCTGACCAAAGTGATTTTTTCTAACTTTAATCTCAGATTTCTGTAATTTCATTAAAAAAAAGGAATACAAAAAATATTTATTTATTCTGAATTCTGAGATTTTCAGAAAAAAAATGTTCTTAAGAAAAAGATTTATTAAAAATATTCTGAATTCTGACTTGTTTCTCAATATTCTGACTAAAATCTTGAAACATAAAAAAAATATCACTTTAGTTCAGATCTCACATTTCTCCACATGTTCCTAACCCTCTTCCATAGACGTTTCGTCCTCTCCATTCTTTGGTGTAAATAAATGCACTTGTGTTCACTTTCCCCCCCGACTCTCTCAATGTTATTTGTTGTCGTGTGTTACTGTCTCCTTTTTTGTCCTAGAGCTTATTGGGGACGTAGCAGTAAAACAAGAACTACATGTATTAAAAATTCAACTCAACTTAGTGCAGCTTCACTGGAGAGGAGAGATCATTCATTTTAAGATTACAAACAAAGACTGAGATTTTCACTTAGCTCTTTTATTAACAAGAAAAACTCCAACATTTTATTTTGTACAGACATGTAAATGTGGCACTCATCTCACATCTTGAACATAGAAACACAATTTATTACAAACTCAACCTGTTAGCTTTTCTTTGAATGTGTTTTATTTCCTTCTTCAAACTTTCATTGATGCATTCAACACATTGAGACTTAGTCAAAAATAAAAGACATTTAGAATAAAATATCTACAATGAAAGAAGCTCTGGTGCTTTCTCTCTCTCATGCTTTACAAGAGAAACAACAACATACAAATACATCAATATCGATATTCAACAAATATTTAGAGCAAAGTTTACATTTCCATGCAGAGAAATATGAGTTGAGGTTAACAGAAATCCTCCTGAGCAGTGACAGCCTCCATGGCTAAACAGACACAGGAAGGAGCGCCGCCTAAAGAAACTCCAACATCTACAGAACAACTCATGAGAAGATGTTAAAGCACATCCCATAATGTTTGATTGACAGCTGATCTCTGTGCAGTGAAGACATGAACAATCAGCTCTCAGCAACAATGATGGACACACAATGAGTTTAAGAAGTAGAAGAGTTCCTCAAATGACTTCAGGCTATTTCAGTTTACAAAACTCAGCTGTGTCTCCATCAATAAGGCCAAACTCCAGCATGTAGCGGCTGAGTGAATGTGGTCTGGACTCTGTGGAGGAGAGTCATGGTTTCAGAGATGCTGTAGAAGGACAGAATACCTGCTCTGTGATCCAGGTACACTCCTACTCTGGAGGACAGAGGACCTGAGACGGGAGTTTTGATAGTTGTAACGAAATAAATAACTGTTTTGTTTACACTCTAAGGACCAAGATTTGTCATTGAGTCCAAATCCACTTCCATCCTCTGCTCTGCTGATATTCTTGTATGCGACTGCTACAGAAACGTCTCCCCCCTCCACTCCACCTCCCAGTAACAACGTCCAGTCAGACTCTCTCTACTCAGGACCTGAGAACATAATGAATCTGTCTGGGTGACTAGAATAAGACTGATCTTGTTCCATGCGTGTTGCTTTTCTGCTCCCCTCAGATAATAACAGCTGTGTGTGCTGTGTTTGGATCCAGTGTGATCTCCTGTGAATATTGTAAGAACCCAGCTCTGGTGGTGGGCTCTGCTGCTGACAGTAAAACATCCACTTCAGTCGGTGAGACGTTTGTCCATTCCTCTCTCAGGACGTCCTGTAGTTTGTCTCTGACTGCTGACAGGGCCGCCGTCACGTCCTCAAAGTAGCTCAGAGGACGGATGTTGATGCTGGATGAGTGTGTAGGTTCACTGAGGGCTGACAGTGAGGGGTAGCTGTGCAGAAACTGGTTGTGATCCTCTGTGTGAGACAGCAGCTTCAGCTCAGCGTCTCTCCTCTTCAGCTCAGCCATCTCCTGCTCCAGCTTCTCCTGAAGCTCTCTGACTCGACTCACTTCACTCTTCTGCTGGGATCTGACCTGCTGCTTCACATCAGAGCTTCTTTTCTCCATGAGACGGATCAGCTCAGTGAACGTCTTCTCACTGTCCTCCACTGCTTTATCAGCAGAGCCATTGACGGCCTCCACCTCCTGCTGAAGCAGCTTCACCTCCTTCTCTCTGTCCTGGATTCTCTGCTGGATGTTTAGTCGACTCCCCTCCAGCTCTCTCTGCCTCTCAGTCCTTTCTGCAGCAGCTGACACTGTGTCGTGGCCTTTGTGTTCGTCCACAGAGCAGAGATAACAGATACACTGCTGATCAGTGCGGCAGAACATCTTCATCACCTCGTCGTGACGAGAGCAGATGTTCTCCTGGAGCTTCTTGGAGGGCTCCACCAGCTTGTGTTTTTTAATGGAGCTACGTCATAATGAGGCTGGAGGTGTTTGTCACAATAAGAGGCCAGACACTGCAGACAGGACTTACAGGCTCTCAGTTTTCTCCCAGTGCAGAAATCACAGGCCACATCTTCAGCTCCAGCATAGCAGTGATCAGCAGGAGCAGCTTGGAGTCCAGTCTTCTTCAGCTCCTCCACTAAAGCTGCTAACATGGTGTTTTTCAGCAGGACAGGCCTCGGTGTGAAGCTCTGCCTACACTGAGGGCAGCTGTGGATCTTCTTCTCATCCTCTCCATCCCAGAAGCCTTTAATACACTTCATGCAGTAGCTGTGTCCACAGGGAATAGCCACCGGATCCTTCAGTAGATCCAGACAGATCGAACAAGAGAAGGTTTCCCGGTCCAGCTGAACTCCTTTCTGCGCCATTTCCCCTCTCAGTGGCAGCGAGTGTCTGAGTTTCACTTCCTGAAACCTGAAACTATGGCCCAATCCCAAACCGCCCCCTACACACTACCCCTCCGTTTGCGCGTTCGCGCGGAGGGTCCGCCACATTAAGTACTGTTCCAAACCAACGAGTGTGGAGAGGTGTGGAGGGGGAGTGGGCTATCAAGCCCTCAAACAGCGAGTCTGCATCGGTGCTGACTTGAGACCGGTCTCTACCTGACCGGAGTCACGCTGTGTGTGTCCGTCAGGAAACACGCTGTTTACAAGTAGTTCCAGCAAACATCCACTGATAAATTGCGATGTTAACAACCTCATGATAACCTCATATTTTTTAAATACCTGTGTTTAGTCTAGAAAAAGGTAAATGTGTGCATTTTATTATAAAGTTGTGTATATTTACAGACTGTTGCAAAAACTAAGAAGCTTATAAACATCAGGTTTAAACCTAAAAGAGCTTTACAAAGTAACACAATGAAAGATGTTTGGAGTTTTATTTGAGTTATTAATTTAAATGTTTTGTCAAAGAGCTGCTGATTTGAAACCGTTGTTACATACAGTTACGGCATTTCCTGTTTCTGCCGGAGAGAGGGGAGTTTGTCCCAAAGCTTGCTGCTGTATTTACTCCCTCCATCTGACAGGAGGGAGCCTCGTTGAGCTGCGAGTGTGGCTACAGACGGAGTTCACTCCGCCACGGAGGGGTAGGGTCGAGGGAGTGGTTTGGGATTGGGCCTACGTGAGCTGTGATCTGAACAGCATGGGTGTTTGCAGTGAATGTGGCCTATCAGCTCTTGTGCTTTACCCACATGTTGGTAACACCCATCCTCCTCAGTGTGGATCTAAAGGGGAGGAGCCAGGAAATACAGAGTGGAGCGGCTGTGTCTGAAGGCTCACTCACACAAGGCCGTTTGCGTTTTATGCACAGTATTCGTATTCAAAAAAGTCTTCCGTTCACATGCATTTGTTTCATTTAACGTGTCTGTTCAAATGAGGCCGCTGGAAACTCTGTAGTACATATGCTGGGACTGTAAGTGGCGCTGTAACTTCCGCCAATATACACCAAAGCCCGAAGAAGAGCAGCCTGGAGCAGCCCCGCAGCAATGTTGCCATGGCTACCCTTCTGTTTAAGCCTGAAACTGAAACTGAAACTGAAACTGAAAGAAACCGAATCTGTTGTTGCTGATGGTTGTGGTAGAGGAGCTGTATATTTTTGCACTAATATCTGTAGCATGGTCAGTAGCAGTAGCACTAGCAGTAGCTACTGACAGGAGGAAGTCAGTGTGTGTGGCGATTGCTGGTATTCAGCGGGATATAGTAATTTCCTCAGCATATGGATAAATGCAACGGGAAGTTAACTGAAAGAAACCAAGAAGCACGTCTCTGTGGATATTGCATCGAGAGGACGGCTCAGAAAGAGAGATATTCTCTACAAACACCGGGTGAGATGCACCTTTGTCAATATAATGGATCAATGCATGAAATCTGACTCTGTTTATTTTGTTTAAGGAGTATATTGGGCGTTAACAATTCTGGTTTGCCTTTTAAATATTATTTCATTCAAGAACCCCTTGTGCGTTTAATTAACACAGCTATTTTTGATAGTTGCTAGTACAGCAGTGAGCAGGAGAGGCGGGGCTATCCTATTTTTCCAGGCAATATTCGTATAGAGGCGATTAAACGACTCGGTTGACCCCCAGAGCGTTTCGTTTGCAAATCTATCCACCTTGGGACCCGTTATCGTTTGTGTGGTCAGTTTTCTATCGGCCTCGTCTAAATAATAGGGCTATACGCACGCGAAACTATGCAGATACAAGCCGTTTTCTCCTCGTGTAAACGGCGCCTGAGAGCAGGAAGAAGAGGGAGGGCTTATCAAACTCTGACTCATTCCAGCAGGAGGAGCAGCGCTGACACTCTGAACTGTTTCCTCATTCACAAACGGAGCCTCGCTTACAACCTGCTCTACATTTGAAAACAGTCTTCAGCTGTAAAATATTTGTTTTAAATTCAGGCTTTTGTAGCACACAGCTCCACACTCATGGTAGCAGTGGTGAAAGAAGTACTCAGATATTCTACTAAAGTAAAAGTAGAAACACTACAGGGTCTAATTTGAGCAACTGTATGTCCTGCTGCTGGATATCTTATCCTATAAATCTGTCAAAGTGTATTTAATAACTGATTTATTTTTTGAATTATCTACTAATCTATACAGTATCTAACTTGTAACTAAAAGCTGTCGAGTAGAAGTAAAGCAGCATAAACTGAGAGATATTGGCATCAAAAATAGTTAAAGTACCAAAAGTAAAAGTACTTACTGCGCCCAATGTCCCATTTTAGAATCTTATATTGAATTACTGGATTCTTTCATTTTGTTTACGTTAATGTGTTCATCACAGCTGTTAAAAGTGGAGCAAGGTTTACTTTATATACTGCTGCTGGATATCTTATAATAATAATAATAATAATTATAGATCACTGTTTATTCATATTTTGTTTAATCTAATCATTTGTATTTGTAAGTAACTAGTAACTCATTTTGTCAAATAAATGCAATGCTTTCTGCGGTCATGACTACTTCACTTTGACTGTGGTCTTTTTTCAGCTCTTTAATGAATAAGAAAACCCCTGCAGTCGTATATTTTCCAGACCTGAGGTGGTTTACAAATATCTCCTGAAAATGAATTCACAAGGCAGTAAAAACTGAAAATCCATGCTTTTTCCTCATGACTTCTTTCAGTCAGGTAACACAGTATCTGGGATGCATTGTCTTCAAACTGTTAACTCTGTATGTAAGGACTCCACGGTGCAGACCCATGGAGAGAAATCAAGTGTAGTGATTGTCTCTGGTGCTCCAATGTATAGTAAATGCTCTTCAGCCCCACCCTTGGAACAAACTCCCAGCAGCTTCACATCTGATAATCACCACCGGACAGGTCAGGAATTATATTCTATTCTATTTTATTTGTAGTGTATGAGTTTGAGATTGTGCACTATATACTCAACATGTTAGGTACAAACCATTTACGGTTAAACAGAAAAGGTTCAAATCCCCTGTTACCTGTAAGAAAACTAAAGCTCAGAATTGTTAAACAGAGGATTGGCATTCATATCATCTGACACCATATCTGTCTGCATGCCATATCCCGCATTAACCACAGAGTAGCAGCGTTGCCTCTTAACCCATTCATATACCACCCTTTATGTATACAGTCTATGATTCCAGCAAATTAAACTAAAAGCATTAGATTCCTCACTAAACTGTGTTCCTCAGATCAGGGGAATGTTTTATGAGTGGCATTAAACTGCAGTCTGATCTCATGTGAACTTCAGGCATGTGGTTTGGGTTGAGGTGAGGTTAAGTATAAAGTAGCATAAAATGAAAGCACTGAAGTAAAGTACACACGTCAAAAAAATACTCAAGTAAAATACTTGAGTAAATGTACTTAGTTACTTTCCACCACTGACCACCACACAATAAAGACTGTAAGTTAACACCACCATGTGCAATGTATAATATCCACTCATGTAACACCATTGTACATGTGTGAAACGAAAAGGGATTTTGTATTGTTATATCTGATTCTAAAAGCATCCAAGTGATTTTCTCCTGCATAATCCCGTGTCCCCACTAGGTGGCGGTAATGCGCATCTTAACCAGTTTGACAGCCACCAAAAAGAAAACAGAAGAAGAAGAAGTAGCCTGATCATGCGAACATCTCCAGAATGGTAACCGGTTATCGTGTTGTAAATGTCATCGTTACTCAGCTTATTTTTATATAATAATACAGCCGAAATGCATTAACATGTCCACTTATCTCCGTTATGTTCAGCTTTAGCGTTACATTGACAGCTTACCTGTGAAAACAGCTAACATAAGTAAAGTGGTTAGCATCAGAGTTAGCATGTAGCTCAATGATACCAAAACAACTGCAATTTTCACTAATTTCGCTACATAATATTAGTCATTTTCAGGCTTGACACGCAGGTTGTGGTTGTATATCATTGAAACAAGGTCATTTAGAAATGTCCCATGTTTAAAATATATAATACACTGTAGTATGTCATATATTCATTGTCTTAAGTTTCTTTTGAGCTTTTTAGGTTATTATTTGTATATTTTCTTTGTTTATGTTTGCACCACCATACACCAAAGCTAATTCTTGTTTATGTAAACGTGTAAAACACTTGATTCTGATTCTGATAAGTATTGTGGTGATGTGTTCAATGTCAGGGTACCCAAGTGAAAGATGTCATCATTAAGCCTGACGCCCCCAGCTCTCTGCTGCTGGACAAACATGCAGACTACATCGCTGCCTACGGCTCAAAAAGGATGACTATGTGAGTAAAAGGACATTTTGTAGGATTAATTGATGTTTTTTTAGGAGTGTATATTTTAGTTCCCAGGGTCCTATGTTCCCCAAGTGTATTTTATCTTTATATGACACATGAAGGACACTTTTTAGAGGAATTCATGTTTTAAGCAATGCCATTGTTAAATATTCGATGTATGTTTTTCATGGTCAATAAGTTGAAATCACCCACCTTCAGCTAAAAGCAAACTGATCTACTCTTTGAAACAGACACCATCAAATGTGCAGATATACCACAGCATGTCAGCAATTCTTCTTGTCATATTCACTCATTCGTCTACATAATATGACTTTACTCCGCATCGGTTTTGACCCACCATTTTTTTTCCTGAACATATTTTGACTGTAATAACTGCATTCAAAACTCTCACTTCAATTTCCTTGCTTGATCTGTGAATGGCCTTACCAACCTCTTCCAACATTGTTAAGTAAAGAGAATAATGCTAAGGCTAGTCTTGGATCCAAGGAACATTCATTCTGGAAAAAAAACACGTAAAATCTCCTAAATTGTCTTTACCACAGACCAGGGATTTAACCAAAAACCCATAAAAAAATCCCATAGATTTTGAGATGAGGGACCCATAAGTGCAATAATGCTGACTCATTCCCGGGTTTTTGGACTCATTCCTGCTGCACTGTTTATCTTTCCTGTTTGTTTGTGTTTGTCCAGAGGCCTGTACTACGAAGCCGGATTTTCGCTTAGCCGGCTGACTTCAGGGAAAACTCGGGCTTTCCGGTCCTACGACGCTGGTTCTCTTTTTAGCGGGCTAGATCTCCATGGTAACTTATGCTGAGCGGCTAACCTCCTCGGGAGGAGGTTAGGTTGCAGGCTAAGAGATCAACTCAGTGAAAGCACCGCCTGCTGACCAATCAGAGCTCCGTGTGCGGAGTTTAAAGCTATCAAGTCATATTACAGGATAGAGGAAATACAGAAAAACTGCCGTTGCAGGAAAGACGGCCGGCAAAAATCAACTGACTGTGTGAACGTGAAAATGAATAGAATATCCCCTCCCATCTTCAGAGCAATCTGACTATTATAACATTAGCGTTAAGAAAGCTTACTTAAATATCTGCCACAACATAAGTAACCGGATCAGAGTAACATTAAGTACAGTCCGCGGCACTGTGAGTGCAGACGTCGATGTGTCCCATTATCATTCATATCATATCACATCATAATGTATCATATATTTCCTTATTTGAGTCAGCTTCTTGAGCCGTATCTGGCCGTGCAACACTCACAGTGTCACATACTGTATGCAGAAGTATTATTTTAAGCAACACATTAAGTTGACGAAACACTCGAGTCAAATGTAATTAAAGTCAGATCCACTCGTGTCTTAGACGGGGCAGTGATTTCATAAACCTGTTAATGTACGCATTCAACACTTTTTCTTTACCAGCTGTATTCACCTTGCAGGTGCAGCTATGTGGCTTTTATCCTGGATAAAGTGTTTAAGTCATGGATGTTTAACTTCTTCATATTTGACTAATATTAAAGTTCACTTTTCATTCAGGAAGTATGACGCTGCGCTGTCAGTACGCTTGTCCATGTTTGAGATTGGTCGAATGCTCCAAATACCACCCCTTTCATGTGAACGCGCACCTAACTAGATAGGACACGGCTGGCTTGAGCGATCCACTTGATAACCAGCGTCGTAGTACAGCTTAGCGAGAGCGCGTATGTTTTGGATTGGGCCAACCCTAACTCAAACATATCCAGGTTAGGAAAATCCGGCTTCGTAGTACAGGCCTCAGGAGTACACACTGTCAGAGTACCTGCGGATGAGCGGCATCTACTGGGGGCTGACGGTGATGGACCTGATGGCGCAGCTGCCCCGGATGAACCGGCCGGAGATCGTAGACTTCATCAAATCCTGTCAGCACGAGTGTGGAGGCCTCAGCGCCAGCATCGGACACGACCCCCACCTGCTCTACACCCTCAGCGCCGTGCAGGTGACTCCTCAGACAGCCAACAGGAAATGTGACAGATTGCTAAACCTATTCTTGTTTTTCTCATCAACTTCTGTGGATGAGAGAAGTTGGAAATGTCGCCAACAAACGAAAAAAATAGTATACTTTGCTTTGATTCAAAGTTGATGCAAGCAGACATTTTAAGTATGTTTTAATGGATTTAGTTCCTGGAGGACACACAGAACTATACAATAATTTAGTTTCTTAAAGATTGTATTTATCTTACTCTTTCTCTCTCTCTAGCAGCCTCAGTACCCAAATCCTTTCAGTCTATTTACTGTTTTACTCCTGTCTTCAGATCCTGTGCTTGTACGACAGTGTGGATGCTCTCGATGTGGACAAAGTGGTGGAGTACATCAAAGGGCTGCAGATAAAGATGCCAAAGCAGGAGATGCTGAACAGGAGACAGTTTCAGGCAGATCTAGCATCCTCTCTCATCCTGGTAACAATGCTTTTCTGCTTTTCTGAAATACAGAAGAGGATTAGGACCACATGTGGATTTATCTTTTGGACCTGACCAAAACTGATTTTTTTTTTGAGTAATAAATCAAAATTCTTACTTAAATCTCAGATCTATGAAAACTAATTCTGAAGGTTTTCATGAAAATAAATAAAATATATTTTAAGAAAAAGTCAGATTTCTGAGATTTTCTTTAAAAAAATTGAAAATCTGAATTTCTTTTGTAAAATAATTTTTTTTAATCAGAATTCTGACTTTCACTAGTAAAGAACATGTTGAGGTCTGACCAAAGTGATTTTTTTCTAACTTTAATCTCAGATTTCTGTAATTTCATTAAAAAAAAGGAATAAAAAAATATTTATTCTGAATTCTGAGATTTTCAGAAAAAAAATGTTCTTAAGAAAAAGATTTATTAAAAATATTCTGAATTCTGACTTGTTTCTCAATATTCTGACTAAAATCTTGAAACATAAAAAAAATATCACTTTAGTTCAGATCTCACATTTCTCCACATGTTCCTAACCCTCTTCCATAGACGTTTCGTCCTCTCCATTCTTTGGTGTAAATAAATGCACTTGTGTTCACTTTCCCCCCCGACTCTCTCAATGTTATTTGTTGTCGTGTGTTACTGTCTCCTTTTTTGTCCTAGAGCTTATTGGGGACGTAGCAGTAAAACAAGAACTACATGTATTAAAAATTCAACTCAACTTAGTGCAGCTTCACTGGAGAGGAGAGATCATTCATTTTAAGATTACAAACAAAGACTGAGATTTTCACTTGTGTCCTCTTAGCTCTTTTATTAACAAGAAAAACTCCAACATTTTATTTTGTACAGACATGTAAATGTGGCACTCATCTCACATCTTGAACATAGAAACACAATTTATTACAAACTCAACCTGTTAGCTTTTCTTTTAATGTGTTTTATTTCCTTCTTCAAACTTTCATTGATGCATTCAACACATTGAGACTTAGTCAAAAATAAAAGACATTTAGAATAAAATATCTACAATGAAAGAAGCTCTGGTGCTTTCTCTCTCTCATGCTTTACAAGAGAAACAACAACATACAAATACATCAATATCGATATTCAACAAATATTTAGAGCAAAGTTTACATTTCCATGCAGAGAAATATGAGTTGAGGTTAACAGAAATCCTCCTGAGCAGTGACAGCCTCCATGGCTAAACAGACACAGGAAGGAGCGCCGCCTAAAGAAACTCCAACATCTACAGAACAACTCGTGAGAAGATGTTAAAGCACATCCCATAATGTTTGATTGACAGCTGATCTCTGTGCAGTGAAGACATGAACAATCAGCTCTCAGCAACAATGATGGACACACAATGAGTTTAAGAAGTAGAAGAGTTCCTCAAATGACTTCAGGCTATTTCAGTTTACAAAACTCAGCTGTGTCTCCATAACCATAAAGCCAAACTCCAGCATGTAGCGGCTGAGTGAATGTGGTCTGGACTCTGTGGAGGAGAGTCATGGTTTCAGAGATGCTGTAGAAGGACAGAATACCTGCTCTGTGATCCAGGTACACTCCTACTCTGGAGGACGAGGACCTGAGACGGGAGTTTTGATACTGTTGTAACGAAATAAATAACTGTTTTGTTACACTCTAAGGACCAAGATTTGTCATTGAGTCCAAATCCACTTCCATCCCTGCTCTGCTGATATTCTTGTATGCGACTGCTACACAAACTCCTCTCCCTCCTCCACCTCCCAGTAACAGCGTCCAGTCAGACTCTCTCTACTCAGGACCTGAACATAATAGTGAATCTGTCTGGGTGACTAGAATAAGACTGTTGTTGTTCATGTATGTTGCTTTTCTGCTCCCCTCAGATAATAACAGATTGTGATGCTGTGTTTGGATCCAGTGTGATCTCCTGTGAATATTGTAAGAACCCAGCTCTGGTGGTGGGCTCTGCTGCTGACAGTAAAACATCCACTTCAGTCGGTGAGACGTTTGTCCATTCCTCTCTCAGGACGTCCTGTAGTTTGTCTCTGACTGCTGACAGGGCCGCCGTCACGTCCTCAAAGTAGCTCAGAGGACGGATGTTGATGCTGGATGAGTGTGTAGGTTCACTGAGGGCTGACAGTGAGGGGTAGCTGTGCAGAAACTGGTTGTGATCCTCTGTGTGAGACAGCAGCTTCAGCTCAGCGTCTCTCCTCTTCAGCTCAGCCATCTCCTGCTCCAGCTTCTCCTGAAGCTCTTTGACTCGACTCACTTCACTCTTCTGCTGGGATCTGACCTGCTGCTTCACATCAGAGCTTCTTTTCTCCATGAGACGGATCAGCTCAGTGAACATCTTCTCACTGTCCTCCACTGCTTTATCAGCAGAGCCATTGACGGCCTCCACCTCCTGCTGAAGCAGCTTCACCTCCTTCTCTCTGTCCTGGATTCTCTGCTGGATGTTTAGTCGACTCCCCTCCAGCTCTCTCTGCCTCTCAGTCCTCTCTGCAGCAGCTGACACTGTGTCGTGGCCTTTGTGTTCGTCCACAGAGCAGAGATAACAGATACACTGCTGATCAGTGCGGCAGAACATCTTCATCACCTCGTCGTGACGAGAGCAGATGTTCTCCTGGAGCTTCTTGGAGGGCTCCACCAGCTTGTGTTTTTTAATGGAGCTACGTCATAATGAGGCTGGAGGTGTTTGTCACAATAAGAGGCCAGACACACGAGGCAGGACTTACAGGCTCTCAGTTTTCTCCCAGTGCAGACATCACAGGCCACATCTTCAGCTCCAGCATAGCAGTGATCAGCAGGAGCAGCTTGGAGTCCAGTCTTCTTCAGCTCCTCCACTAAAGCTGCTAACATGGTGTTTTTCAGCAGGACAGGCCTCGGTGTGAAGCTCTGCCTACACTGAGGGCAGCTGTGGATCTTCTTCTCATCCTCTCCATCCCAGAAGCCTTTAATACACTTCATGCAGTAGCTGTGTCCACAGGGAATAGCCACCGGATCCTTCAGTAGATCCAGACAGATCGAACAAGAGAAGGTTTCCCGGTCCAGCTGAACTCCTTTCTGCGCCATTTCACCTCTCAGTGGCAGCGAGTGTCTGAGTTTCACTTCCTGAAACCTGAAACTATGTGAGCTGTGATCTGAACAGCATGGGTGTGTGCAGTGAATGTGGCCTATCAGCTCTTGTACTTTACCCACATGTTGGTTACACCCAGGGGTTAAATTGGGCCGGGGCTGTCCGGGGCTCAGCCCCGGCACATAGGACGATGCTCTGACGTCATCACCCTCGCTCATTTGTCATTTGTTTAAGCCATATGCTTTAACAAGCATCTCTCGTTCTTAATATAGACTTTATTTAGGGTCGATATGTGTTGACTTTACTTTAAAATAGCAGATCTCTGTGACAGGATATAGTTTTTCCGCTAAGTGAACGTGTGTCTCTGCTCCGATCAGGAGCTGCAGCACCGCGGCTCCTTCGTGCAGAGAGTCTGCAGCGGTGTGTGTGTGTGTATGTGTGTGTGTTTGTGTGTAGAGAGTCTGCAGCTGTGTGTGTGTGTGTGTGTGTGTGTGTTTGTGTGTAGAGAGTCTGCAGCTGTGTGTGTGTGTGTGTGGTGTGTGTGTGTGTGTTTGTGTGTGTGTGTGTGTGTGTGTGTGTGTGTGTGTGTGTGTGTGTGTGTGGTGTGTGTGTGTGTGTGTGTGTGTGTAGAGAGTCTGCAGCAGTACCGCAAACCCCCGACCCCTCTTGTAACACGGAGCCCGTTTCCCATCAGGGCCGGTTCTAACCAATTTGCTGCCCTAGGCGAGATCTTAGCTATTTTTGTTGTTCATTCATATCTTATTTGACCTAGTTAACATTTATTTATGCATGTTTTTGTATCTCTCAAGTTTTAAACGATATTTCTGGTTTACTGTCCTATAGTATACATTGAAATGATTTCAAACCTGTTTATCCAAATAATTATAAAGGAGTGCCTTGGAAATGTGTGTTTACATAAATTGCATTTATCTCTCTTGCTCGCTCCCACGCCCACTTTGGCTGTGAGCTGCGGACGCCTGATAAGCCAACACCCCCCACTTTCATCACTTACAGCGCCCATCGTACAGGGCAAATGAAAAGTGTAACCGGGGTGAAAAGGGTGTTACATTTACTTAATTATGAATGTTGTTACATCAAGGCCGAAAATTAGGATGAGTGTAAACAGTCAAAAAAAAATTTTTGTTTTCCTCCCAGAGCTACCAGCGCAGCGCCCCCAGATCTGGCGCCCTCGGCGACCGCCTATGTCGCCTATGCCAAAAACCGGCCCTGTACACCATGTATGTCTGCATAAAGCTGAGTTATGATCGGTCATAATAACACAGAATTTGGTGATGATTAAATAGTTTACAGTGAGATTTACTCCCATACTTTTGGCCATACTCACGCAGCCCTACAAATGAATTGAGATTTCCACACAAATGTTCTTTAGCAAGTGTGCAGAGCAGTGTTGATTTAAAAAAGCAATTTGAAGGTTGGATATTTGTAAACCTTTTTTTGTGTATATATATTAATAATTTAAGATGTAAATTAATTCCAGTTTATTTGTAGTACTTTCTATTTTTATTGTGACATTTGGTGGCATCAATGTGTGCATTTGATACAGATAATGGAGCAGTTGCTTGAGGGCCACAGTGTATATCCCTTAAGGCCCAGACACACCAGGCCGATATCGGCCGTCTTCGGTTGTCTGGCGACAAAGCGTGCCCTGTCGCCCAAAGTCAATTTGGTGTGTCCCGAACCCTCGGCCGTGACACGCCTTATTTGGCCTTTCACGGTCGACACATGGCCGATTCAACATGTTGAATCGGCCATGTGTCGGACACAAGCTATCGGGCCAAGAAACCACTCTGATCAGCTGTTCAGCTAGCAAATGAGAAGCGAAACGGAAGTGAGGGACGTAAACAAACGATTTAAGAAGGCACAGGACAGCAGCTAAACCCCAGCAGGTGATACTTAAAGACATCAAACATAGCCCTTAAATGTCCTCTCTTACCTCCCACACATAGCAGGGACATCTCTGATATCGGCGGGAGCGTCCCCGGCTGTCCTCTGCTGAGAGCTCCGTGATTTGTTTGGTCAAGTCCGGTTTTTCATCTCATCGGTTTATTTGTCAGTATAAAGTTGCAGGATTAGTCTCAAGTACCTCAACATTGTCCTTAAGTACAGTGTCTAAGTAAATGAGATACTGTCTACTGCTGTTCATTTACCTATTGTGAGTCGCCTTGGATAAAAGCATCACATGGAAATGTAAATTTAGCAAGAAGTGGCCATTATTACATTACATACATTACTACATTGCTGACTCAATAAACTACACACCCGCCAGAACACTGCGATCATCAGATGCAGGTCTATTAACTGTGATTTTATAGTATGTCTGCACTTTATGTGCTCATTTCATCATTCATGTATTTTTATATTCTAAAACATGTTTTCGATGGACGAGAGTGAAAATGTAACGCACACGCTATTTGCTGTTTGTTTATATCAGTCTGTTCTTCTTCTCTGTCTTCCGGTTGTTGCCTATTTTGAATGACGAGAGTTATTGCCACTCACGCATGCGCAGTTCGTACGTGCTCGGCTGAAGTCTTTGTGGTGTGTTCCAGTGCGACACATGGCCAAGACGCAGGAGAACTCACCGATGCAACAGTGGATGTCGGTGTCGGCGAGTTCTCTGGTGACTGCCTGGTGTGTCAGGGCCTTTAAGGTCAAATAATGAGATCCTCGACCTCCGCCCCCTCCCGCACCTCCACACAGAGCCCCCCCACATATCAAATCCCAATTGGTTACACCCATCCTCCTCAGTGTGGATCTAAAGGGGAGGAGCCAGGAAATACAGAGTGGAGCTGGCTGTGTCTGAGAGCAGGAAGAAGAGGGAGGGCTCATCAAACTCTGACTCATTCCAGCAGGAGGAGCAGCGCTGACACTCTGAACTGTTTCCTCATTCACAAACGGAGCCTCGCTTACAACCTGCTCTACATTTGAAAACAGTCTTCAGCTGTAAAATATTTGTTTTAAATTCAGGCTTTTGTAGCACACAGCTCCACACTCATGGTGGCAGTGGTGAAAGAAGTACTCAGATATTCTACTAAAGCAAAAGTAGAAATACTACAGGGTAAAAATACTGTGTAACAAGTAAAAGTATAAAAGCATTGGTATCAAAATATACTTTAAGTACCAAAAGTAAAAGTACTCCTTATGCATAATGGCCCTTTTCAGAATCGTATATATATTGAGTTACTGGGTTACTATAATGATTATTGATGTGTTTGATCACAGTTAGTAAATGTAGAGCTAATTTGAGCAACTTTATGTCCTGCTGCTGGATATCTTATCCTATAAATATCTGTCAAAGTGTATTTAATAACTGATTTATATTTTGAATGGTCTACTAATCTATATCTAACTAGTAACTAAAAGCTGTCGAGTAGAAGTAAAGCAGCATAAACTGAGACATATTGGCATCAAAAAATAGTTAAAGTACCAAAAGTAAAAGTACTTACTGCGCCCAATGTCCCATTTTAGAATCTTATATTGAATTACTGGATTCTTTCATTTTGTTTACGTTAATGTGTTCATCACAGCTGTTAAAAGTGGAGCAACGGTTACTTTATATACTGCTGCTGGATATCTTATAATAATAATAATAATAATTATATATCACTGTTTATTCATATTTTGTTTAATCTAATCATTTGTATTTGTAAAGTAACTAGTAACTCATTTTGTCAAATAAATGCAATGCTTTCTGCGGTCATGACTACTTCACTTTGACTGTGGTCTTTTTCAGCTCTTTAATGAATAAGAAAACCCCCTGCAGTTATATTTTCCAGACCTGAGGTGGTTTACAAATATCTCCTGAAAATGAATTCACAAGGCAGTAAATCCATGCTTTTTCCTCATGACTTCTTTCAGTCAGGTAACACAGTATCTGGGATGCATTGTCTTCAAACTGTTAACTCTGTATGTAAGGACTCCACGGTGCAGACCCATGGAGAGAAATCAAGTGTAGTGATTGTCTCTGGTGCTCCAATGTATAGTAAATGCTCTTCAGCCCCACCCTTGGAACAAACTCCCAGCAGCTTCACATCTGATAATCACCACCGGACAGGTCAGGAATTATATTATATTCTATTTTATTTGTAGTGCATGCGTTTGAGATTGTGCACTATATACTCAACATGTTAGGTACAAACCATTTACGGTTAAACAGAAAAGGTTCAAATCCCCTGTTACCTGTAAGAAAACTAAAGCACAGAATTGTTAAACAGAGGATTGGCATTCATATCATCTGACACCATATCTGTCTGCATGCCATATCCCGCATTAACCACAGAGTAGCAGCGTTGCCTCTTAACCCATTCATATACCACCCTTTATGTATACAGTCTATGATTCCAGCAAATTAAACTAAAAGCATTAGATTCCTCACTAAACTGTGTTCCTCAGATCAGGGGAATGTTTTATGAGTGGCATTAAACTGCAGTCTGATCTCATGTGAACTTCAGGCATGTGGTTTGGGTTGAGGTGAGGTTTCCGCAGCCAACTTGGGGCCCCAAGCGACATTGTGAGATGAGCCCCCCCCCACCAACAGGAGTGAAACAATTTTTTTGGAAACAAAGTACTTTGCAAATATAATTCCTGTTTATTATTATTATCAACACAGTTACTTTTTTATACAGTGAGGTAATGGTAAATGTGCATGTATGTCGTTCAGTATGCGTTTACAGGTGAATACGTCTGCATTTCCTGCCAAATACTAGCCTCAAAAAGATTAAAATATAATTAATGCAAATAAACTACTTCTACTAATAATAATAATAATCATAATCATAATCAATTCAATATTCAAATGACCAGTGGCGGTTCTAGACCAATTTGACTGGGGGGCCATGGGCCAGTTATTTTCTGAGGGGGGCACAATAAATGCAGGACGAAAAAGACAAAGACAGTATGAAGTAATTGCGCATAAGAAAACAATGCAATACAGTTATTGGTATTTGTTTCAGTACACATATTTATTTCAGATACTTATAGTTACAGTTTTTACGCTGGGTCCGACTAGAATGACAAATAGTGTTAGTTCCGCCTATTCCGTCAGCCAAGACATCGTTTAATCATAAACTTTTTTATTTATTTTTTATTTTATTTTCAGGGGGGCCACAGGGGGTCCAAAGTCAGTGTTAGGGGGAAACTGCCCCCCCTGCCTCCCTCCCCTAGAACCGCCCCTGCACCACAGACTGGTAAAACATCTGCAGCAGCCTAGTGCAGACGTTGAAGGACCTGAGCCTCCTCAGGAAGAACAGCTCGCCCCTTCCTGAAGAGAGCATCAGTCAAAGTCAACTTTATTGTCAATCTTTCAGTTTGTGTGTACAGAGAGATCGAAATACCGTTTCCACAATCCAGAGCAGGGGTCGGCAACCCCTGGCACGCGTGCCAGCATTGGCACACTAGGAATAAGTGGAATAAGTGTGCAAAATATTTAAATTGTATTTTTCGGATCCTGAACGAGACCGCCGCCAGAGCGCGTCTCCCCGTTACCTGCAGAAGGAAGCCATGCACGCAGCGCAGCCCCGCTCTCTTTAACTCCAGGCGACTTTTCTTTTCCTCCGTGGTGCAGGGCTGATCGTTTCACCACAGAGGAAAGCACTTCACAAATTGCAGTACTGTTAGTTATTCTGAACCCGAGAGCAGGAGAGACTGAAAAGAGTCAAGGCAAGCTTACACAAGTTAACAGCATTTAATTACACAAAAGATGCGGTGGTTTACAAAAGAAATGTGCTCGTTGGTGATTTCTCCCTGCCAGCTGTTTTGGCCCGCGTCCACGCTGGGTCAGCTGGGGGCAAAGAGAGGGAGATCCTTCTTGGGTCTCCCGGGTAAGACCTGTAGTCTTCTCCCATTGGCCAGCGTCGACGGGGGCGTGTCCAATGCAAATCCTGTCGGTTTCTGCTGCTAAATTACAACTCTGATGTCTGTGGTCATCTAAACATTCCCTAATAAACCTCATTCCAGCGTCAATAAATGAGTGTTAAACTCAGGGTGTTTAGTGTACAACATCACGTTATTTCACCTTCAATTCACGGTTTGAAAACGTAGCATTTCGCCACAAGCTAATGCTAACCGGAAATGACGAAATTCACCAGCGGAAAACCGGAAGTCACATGTGAAATCTTCGGTTTTCAGAATAAAACAGATTTAAATGAAATAGTGTATTTCATTCAAATTACGCCACATCAACATTGATTTTAATATCTAACAATCCCTCCTTTCACACCTTTAAGGTGTGAACACAATACTGGAATCAATGAGTTCTTCATAAAACTGCTTTTAAACTGACGGTATGTTTTAGACTAAATTATGCCAAAAACATTGATTTTAATTTCTAACAGTGTGAACACAATACTGAAATCAATGAGTTCTTCATCTGAACTTTGCATAGTACATAACTCATATAAAAAACATACTATCCAAATGGAATGGTTCAAATAACAGTCATCAAAAATACAAAAAATACTTCGGTTGGTCTTCAACATAAGTTTTCCTTTGTGCTTAAACTTCTAGTTTTAACATTCAATATCACTTTTCAAAATAGCAGCAATTAGCTTGGTTTTTAACAATCCCTCCTTTCATACCCTTTAAGGTATGAACATAATACTGAAATCAATGAGTTCTTCATCTGAACTTTGCATAGTACATAACTCATAAAGGGTAGAAAATACAAATAGTAACAATACATATTTATCATAAATGCGAAGTTTTTCATTTGTGCATAACTTCTAGCTTAAACCTTTAATATCACTTCGTAAAATAGCAGCAATTAGCTTGGTATGGAAAACGTCGAACTCCCTCCTTTCACATCATATATATCATCTTCATACTGTATCTGGTGTAAAGGCACTTGTTCTTTCACAAAATATAAGAAGGATAAAACTATCTGAAAATATTACTCTTTATTTAAACAATCCTATCCTCTTCAGTGTTGCACACTCCCTTTTCCAACTAATGTCTAGCGCTATTCTATCGGTCTGTTTTTATGTGACTGTTTGTGTCATCCTTTTACTGTGTCTCTGGTGTGATTTAGGAATCTCTGCTGGTTATATCAGATATAGTTCTCCCCATCCACATTCTTGTTGGTTGTGGGACAGAGGAATAATAATTCAGAACCTGCTGATATCTGAATCTTAATACTCGGCATATGTTACAAACAAAATAAAACATCTTCATGGTGAACTAAATAACATATTTCAATAGCTCAAAATGTCTGATGAGCATCTGTGTTGTTCCTAAATAAAATCCTTGTAATCTTTTTCAAATCTAAATATAACAATGAACTATTCCTGTTTGTGGTAAAGACACACTAACGTTATGTAATACAATTTCATTATGGATTTAAAAACAACTGAAGTCATAATGCTGTCAGAGTGTGGTTTCCTGAGTGTATCTGTCCTATAAAAGGTACGTCATTCTCTGCTTGGCTCGTGTGCAGAAATCCCATCAGTTGCACCTGGCAATACTGCTTCTACCTGTCTATTATCAAGCTGAAAAATGAATACAGAATTCCAACATACTGTCATCAAATGTCTTTCTATTATAAATTCAATGTATATCCCCATAATGACCTAAACAGTAAAGTCCATGGCTTTTACTTCTATTTCTTTACCAGGCTAGTTACAAGATGTTGTCTAAATTAAATTCTGTGTCATTACATTACTATGTTTTAGCTTAACTGTAATATGTTCTTTCTATATGTCAAACCTCAGTTACTCTAATGTCTGTTAAAATATTACAAAATTGTTTCATTATCACAAGTCAACTTCTTTGGTATTCCATTCTGGAATTACATCTCTCACAGTAGCCCCTTGGCCACTGCATCTGTGTTACCTGTTCAAAATGCAATCAATATTTAGAAACATGTCAACATTCATCAAACAGTATCTTATCCCCAGATATGGAGCAGGTTCATTCTAAAACTATCATTCAATGCTCAGTTTGAACATCTAGGTTGGGGCAGAAGGTTTCTTTCAATCCCTAAAAGAAAAATTTAAATTGTGAATTTGACAGCCATGTTGACATTATACATTATACACTCTCCCCCTTTTTACACATGAACTCATGTGTAATAAAATCCTGAAATGGGGAGGAAAGAAAACTTTCAGTTACATTTTGGTTAGAGACATAGCAATTTTACATCCATTATTATTATTATCTTTCCACAGTAAACACCTCAGTGAAAATAAGTGTTTCTCTTCATCTTTCAGTCCTAAAAGAAACAGAATCTTCAAATTATAGTTTGAGTTTTTCATTTGCAAAACGCCAACTCCTGTGGGAGTAAAATATCATCAAGTAGATTAGAAACGGGTCCCATGTGCGGTTTCCCATTTTTGTGGAATTATAGGAAACCTCTCGTTTCCCTTGGAGCTCCAAAATAATATGTTAGTCCAAAACCATGCTTGGTTAGTTATTGTTTTAGAATCATGCAGTTACACTGATCACATGCCGGCATTCATTCACACTCATACCGTCTGGTTGTCAAGTCAAGTGTGGTCAGGTACACCCCAGAGTCAGTCATTGACAGTGCTTTTGTCACACTGTCAGTCAGGGTCAAAGGTCATTGGTCTCGGTCTTTTGGCCATGTCGTGCTCTGCAGAGTCTTTACAGAGGTAATTCAGCATAGGCGGGTACCCTTTATCTACAAAAATATGTCATATGCGGAGCGCCATTCCTTATTCATTCACGATTTCAACTATGATTTTCAAGATGGTTCTAACTTTTCATTGGGACTTCTGCCTCCCACCTTTCTTGAAATTTGGTACAAAATTCACTTCCTTATAGTACTACTACTGCAGTTTATTTACACCTAATTAGTATTAAAATGTCTAAAATATCTATTTCAGAAACGTATGTACATGTGGCTATTATCTTGAGTCAAAACATTATTAGGATCTGTGTAGCTCTGCATTTCATAACTCCTTATAATGTCACTTAAACCCCTTTTCTGGTCTACTTAAAAAACAATGTTAATCCCCTTAGCAGTGTGTGGAACCTTGGGTGTTCGAACATGCAGCAATTACTCCCTCCTTCATCAAGGATTTAAAACAGAAGTCATTTCATATTTCCATCTTAAAGCCCTCCTATGGTGATAACTATGCCACAATGGTGAAATCAATACTTTAGATTGGAATACTATATTTGGCTTGGTCCTAGCTCTCCCTTTAACATTATCCATACAAATAAAGATGTGTCTGAATTTATACAGTGGTTCCTAAAACTATCCCTTTAATCTGTAGATCAATATTGTAACAAATTAAATCACCACTTTATTCACACATGAATAAGAATCTCTTAACGAACAATTTGTTAACATGATGGAAAGATTGAAGAATATAGTTCTACTCTGTACTCAAACACCCACTGCTTAAAGTGTAGTGAATGTTTCCATCATGTCTCCCCCTTTATCCCTCAGTGTGTTTAGAATGATTCTCATTTTACTTTAATAGTTTCCTTTTTACTGCTATTTTAATTTACCAATTGATTAATTCATGGTTAATACATCTTTTTGTCTTTACGTATTTATTAAGTCAATTCAAGTTCTTTAAATGTGGTCACTTATGTGCGTTTTGTGAATAAGTGTGTTTATGTGTAAACTCACTCATTCCCGTTTTCCTGTTCTCCTCCCCTGGTTTTCTCAAGCCGTGACCCCGGCCTCCTCACTTCCAATCGACCATGCCAACTCCTCTGATTCTGTCTTCTCTTCAGTCCATCAGCTCTTGAATCCATCGGCTGTAACTCTTTTAGGCAGCCTTTGGCCCGGTTACATCTGCAGCCCACATCATGCCACTGTTCTTGTACTGCTTTGCATTTCATCTCCTCCTTTACAGTCTCTCTACTGTTTTTATGGAGGGCGGATTCTGCTCTCATGTCCCACACTTTGCTCTTGTGCCAAATCTCGTGGCTCAGCTTGGAACTTCATGTCCTGTCTGAGGGACTGATGAGAGTATCTCTCTGTATGTCAGCATGCCGTTTGGTTCTGGATGCCACAGGTGGAGTTAGTTCTGGCTGCAGTTCTGGCTGCAGTTGTTGTTGTTGGTTCAGCTCTGGTTCTCTGTCTGTTCGATGGAGAAGGAGGAGTCTCCTGTTGGGTTAGGTCTTTTGTCAGCTTGGAGGGTCGGGGTCGTAGCCTTTCTGACTCAGAGGGGGAGTCCAGGTCTCGGGACGCATTACCTATAGGAAGTCTAGCACACTGAGGTTAAAAAAATTCAACCCTTTCCACTCTGTCTTTTTCTAATCATACTATCTGTCTTAGTTGTTAAATGCCATCTAAACAACACAATTAATGTCTACTAATGTTATTACAAAATCTCCTTCTAAAAATTACCTCAACCATTGTTACATATTTACCCAACATAACTCTTTCAAGAAACCATTTTCTCCTATAAATTGAAATACTTACATGTTTCAAGCATCACATTCCCCACACTACGAAAGAACATCTCCATACTTTCTCCAATATTGTAATCCCACTGTTTCTCAGAACAGTAAAAACCTGCAGAGGACACTAATCAGATCACAGTAATGTAAATTGACTCAAGTGTAAGCCCATGTCTACTTTCTGTTATACTATTACTTTTGGTGAACATTAAGTTTATATTATCTAAATTCCTTGTCTATGACTTGGAAATAGTTTGAGTGTAAAAATGTGTTTTTTCTCTGGTGGTGCCTTTCCTAAAAATGTTCAATTACTTATTGTGTTGTACCAGTTTTTTCCAAAATCAGTTCTAACTGCCGTGCCGTTTCTGGAAATGTGGCGGTACGGCTACACAATTTGCAAGAAAGTGCCAACATGTTCCTTTGTTAACTCTGATCCGGAGTGCATCTGCAGTGCGTTCTACAACTTCCCATGGTCCACTCCATACAGGTTGCAATGAGTTAATCTTGTGGATTTTTACTTTCACCCAATCACCTGATCCAACAGAAATATTCATCATGGACCTGGCATATGCTTCCGCCTCAATTTTCCTAATATCTAACACTGGTTCTCCTCTGTATTGTGAGGGGCTACATTGTGGTGGATATTGCTGAGTGGGGCAATCTCTGGCCAAATGTCTACAATCACCACATATGAAGCAGCCATCATCCCTTCTCCCTCTTGATCGTTGCTTTCCTCTCCATTGTCCCTTTTGTTGTATGGGAGGGTATACCTGTGCTTGCGGCTGTACTTGGGTAAGAGGATATGCAGGTGTTTGCTGTTGAAAATACTGTGGTGCTTGTGGCTGTACTTGGGTAGGAAGATACACAGGTGTTTGCTGTTGAAGATACTGTGGTGCTTGTGGCTGTACTTGGGTAGGAAGATACACAGGTGTTTGCTGTTGAAGATTCTGTGGTGCTTGTGGCTGTACTTGGGTAGGAAGATACACAGGTGCTTGCTGTTGCTGGAGTTGTGTGGGACATTCATTGGACCAATGTGACGTCTGACCACATGTGTAGCAGCCACCATTTTGGAGACTTCTTCCTCTGAAACTTCCTCCTCCGCTTTGTTGGTTCTGCATTTGATTCTCTGGTTCTTCCCGAGTTTGAACTGTTGGAGGTGTTCGCCCTGCCTTCTCTGCTAGTATGGCCATCTGCTTTGTCGATTTCTTGTTTTTATTAGCTTCGGCCTCTTTCTCAGCTTCGGCATTTCTCTCAGCTTCTGCATTTTTCTCAGCTTCTGCATCTTTCTCAGCTACTTGTATCTTCAAAAGTCTTAGTTTTAGTGCTTTCATCACTTCGTCATTTTCCCTCTGTGTTGCCTGGTATGTCATGTCGTGGTGAATGAGATTTTGTTTCCATTCTTCTGGGAGTTTAGCTTCTAATCCCACCACGGCTTCCAGGCATGCCTGAACTGATCGGGGAAGGGCTTTAATGACCGCGTTCTTCCACAACATTACGACAGCCGGAGAAACGTCATGTCGTTCTCCAGTGCAGTCCTCCCACACTCCTTCACATCTCTTCAGGAAGGTATGCATGTCCTCCCCCGGTTCTTTTCTCAGGCTGTTGAGGGCGTGTAAACTGCGTGTTGTCGGGTAGATGCTACGAATAGCAGCCCAATAGCTCGACCTGATATTGTTGAATGAAGTGTCATCTGGAGAGTTGGTGCATTTGGCCATGAAATCTACTGCTCTTGCCTCTAGTCTGCCTTCTATCCGTCTAAGCAGTGCCCTCATGTCTCCCAAGCACAGGTGGTCTTGGACAGTGTACTTCTCCAGATCTTTCACCCACTTCTGACCTCCTTGGGTGAGTGGAGGTAGCTTTGCCACTAATGATTCCATGTCCCTGTGAGCCCATGGTTGGTAGTCAAATCCTCCTCTCTCAGCCGCTATCAATGGCATGAAGGTATGTGCACTGGTCTTGGTTCTTCCAGCTTTGGGGCATGTCCCAGGGTATTCGTCCCTACTATTGTTCTCTGAGGGAGATGCAAATCTGCGTCGTTGCTGTGACTGTTCTTGGTAGGGGGAGTGTCTACTGGTTACAAACTGTGTACTGCCGTCGTCATCTTCATCTTCATCTCCTTTGGAATAATCTTTGTCAGGAGAGTAATTTGTTCGGCGTTTTGTTTGAGATTCTCCCCATTTTTTAGTTATTTGTCGTTTTCTTTCTTCCTTAATTTCTTGGAATCTTTCATCTGCAGAATGTGTTGGTTCAGGAGAGCAACCAGTTCGGTAATTTTTCTCTTCTTGCTCTTTTTCCCATCTTTTCCTTTCTTCTTGTCTTTGTCTTTCTTCCATTCTTCTGATGAGTTCTGCTTCCATTCTGATGAGTTCTGCTTCCATTCTTCTGTTGAACTCTTCCTCTCTGATGTGTTCTGCTTCCATTCTTTTTTGAACTCTTCCTCTCTGATGAGTTCTGCTTCCATTCTTCTTTTGAACTCTTCCTCTCTGATGAGTTCTGCTTCCATTCTTCTTTTGAACTCTTCCTCTCTGATGAGTTCTGCTTCCATCAGCTGGTTGACCTCATACGCCAATTCTTTCACATTTGGGGCTTGAATTGATGCTTGGTGAGAAGGGTTGTTCTCTGATATGTTGGGAGGAGGCACTTCGGTCAGGCTTGGATACTGCTTTGGAGTTTGGATAACTGGAGCCTCTTCTGTTATTTCTGCTGTGTCTTCATTTACTGGCAGATCTGCTGCTTCTACCAAATGTAAGCTTGTTGTCAATCCCTTGCTGGCATATTTTAGATGGAGTATCAGACTTGTAACTCTAGCTTTTCTTTCTTCAGCTTTGTTCATAGCGCTTTTTTCAGGTCCATACCACGAGGGTCGTCCAGCTTTGATCCATGCCTCTTGCTGTTGTAGGTATTCTCCATTCTCATATTCAACTACTGCTTTTCTATGGGCTTTCGTTGGTCCAGGTTTATCATCTGCTGGAATCAATCCTCTCGTTTGCCACTGCTCGAACAGTTTCTCTATTCTGTTCCATGTCTTCTGTCTATCTTTTGGCACTGTCATAGCATCTGACCTGATGTTTACCCTCTCCTTAATATCTGCAGTTGAGCCTGGCATTGAGAATGCTCTTAACTTAGTGTCTTTTGGTGACATATTTCTTAAGTAGTTGGATATAGTTATTAAATGTATCAAAGATGAATCACTAATCTACTGAATAGCACCTTCGTTCCTGATCAAAAATATCCTATGTCACCCGAACTTAACTTCAATATCTGGATTCTTTTTTTTTTTTTTTTTTTTTTAATAAAAAATTAATAAAGTAAATTAGAAATTATGCAAATTTTAAAATCAGAAATTTAAAAAATAAAAAATGTACAGTGTATGGTTTTGACCTTTAAAATATGAAAATTCAAATAAACTGTGTACAGTGTATTCTGAAGTTTATGAAATTATGCAAATGTCATAACTACAATACTTCAATTCAGAGAAACCACATGTAATCTTTATCTGTGTGTGGTGAAGAATGTATTGACTGTAACACTTATGTCCGCTAGGGGAGCTGTTTATTTTTAACTCCTTTCAAATGTATCAACTAATACTTCCAGTTCATAAACCTACTTCCGGTTTATTTACCCAAATAAAGTTCAAATTACTTTCTTTGAAAAGCATGAAAAACAAAAACAACTTAATCTACTCTCAATGTTCATCTACACCATCCCTGTGTATCCACCATCCCAGTAGTTACCAGTTGTATCACCTAGTAATGCCAACTGGCTAGCTAACTAGCTTAGCATTAACCTCATGTGACTGGGGGAAGGGGAGGGGAACAATGGGAACATTTGATGCAATTGAAAACCACACTGCTTGAAACACTCCAATACAAACTTCATTTATCTTAGCTCTAAATTCTATAGATGCTGACCTTAAAAGCTGATCTTATACCAATCTTGTACACAATCTTTCCGGCTTAGAACATCACACAAAAATATACTTTTCGGCTTAAGAACTCCACACAATATACTTTATTAAACGAGACTACGCCGGTTTAACACATCAAACATATAAACTAACATGAACGGACCCAGTCCAGTGCTAAACAGAGCATGGCTCGTACCTCCCCAGAGATCTTAACACTATTTGGAGCCAGTCCAATGTAAACCAGATAATCTCTAGTGCCTTCCCAAAGGTCTTTAATATTCACATTAATCGGGCGGCGCCGAAGAAACACTATAAACAAAACCGCACCACCAACGCTTGCACCTAATGTAAGTTATTTAACTATACAGTTTTTTAATTAAACAGGTAACTGTCTCACCTGTGATTTCGGCCCAGCCTAAAAATCCTCTATCTGCCGCCTGTTGTGATGCTAGTTAGCTGCAGCTTTCCTCTCTTCCAGTACTCTTCAGTCTCAGAGTCCACCCAGGGACGCCAAATGTTAGTTATTCTGAACCCGAGAGCAGGAGAGACTGAAAAGAGTCAAGGCAAGCTTACACAAGTTAACAGCATTTAATTACACAAAAGATTAGAGATGGGCGAGTCCTGATTCATCCGGATCATTAACCCGGATCCTAGAAATGAGCTGGTCGTGACGAGTCTCCCTCTCCATTAACCCGAGTCCTTGAGTCCCACACTTGGTGTGACGTACAAATTAAAACTATAAATTGCGTCACTCGCTACTCTCTTTATAACATGTAAAATCACATTACAACGTACCCCAGTCCATCTGCCTACCCTTTAGCAAGTATACAGGATAGCTGCCTGCCAGAAGTTATCGTTTGGCTCAGGGGAGGGGACGCGGATCAGTGAAACTTCCTGCAGACTCGTGGGGACTCAGAGGAGCCGACGGCTCCTAACCGTAATAGCATAGCAGATCCAGCGATCTCGTCATGTGCACGAGCATAGCCCCTCCTCCAGCACCCGGCTCCCGCGCTATGCACGAGCAGACTCGCAGACTCGCTCGCAGACTCGCAGACTCACTCGCAGATTTGCAGATTCGCAAATCCTGACTCGCTGCAACACACAGCGGATCAGACTCGTGCGGACTCGGAGCCGTAACCATATAGCAGCAGATCCAGAGATCCAGCAGACTCGTCGTCATGCACGAGTCCACAGCAGACTCAGATTCGCAAATCCTGACTCACTGTTCTGCAACACACAGCAGAGCAGACTCGTGCGGACTCAGAGCCGTATATAGCAGCAGATCCAGAGATTCAGCAGACTCGTCCTCATGCACGAGTCCACAGCAGACTCAGATTTGCCAAATCGCAAAATAACCTTTTTTTTGTGATCAACATTTTTATTAAAGCAAAATACACTGTGTAGCGGAGGTTAATATAACGTCAGTTTAATAGATAGATAGATAGATAGTACTTTATTGATCCCAAATTGGGAAATTGTTGTTACAGCAGCATAAAAGGCATTTTACAATAAAACAAAACTACAAAATATACAAGAATAGAAAGAAAAATAAAATAAAATATAAAATATAAAATATACATGTCGAAATAGAAAATATACATGCAGATATATATATATATATATATACAAATATATATATATATTCAAAATATATGGAATAATAATATGCTCGTGAAATGCATCAACTTTTCGGTTTCACCGATAGGATTTCTACGGTCTTGGTGATGCTGACTCATATGACTCAAATGACTCGTATGATCCGGATCTCTTCAATGACTGACTCAGAAGACCCTGAGTCCGTAAAAGGATCCGGATTTGCCATCTCTACAAAAGATGCGGTGGTTTACAAAAGAAATGCTCGTTGGTGATTTCTCCCTGCAGCTGTTTTGGCCCGCGTCCACGCTGGGTCAGCTGGGGGCAAAGAGAGGGAGATCCTTCTTGGGTCTCCGGGTAAGACCTGTAGTCTTCTCCCATTGGCCGGCGTCGACGGGGGCGTGTCCAATGCAAATCCTGTCGGTTTCTGCTGCTAAATTACATCACTCTGATGTCTGTGGTCATCTAAACATTCCTAATAAACCTCATTCCAGCGTCAATAAATGAGTGTTAAACTCAGGGTGTTTAGTGTACAACATCACGTTATTTCACCTTCAATTCACGGTTTGAAAACGTAGCATTTCGCCACAAGCTAATGCTAACCGGAAATGACGAAATTCACCAGCGGAAAACCGGAAGTCACATGTGAAATCTTCGGTTTTCAGAATAAAACAGATTTAAATGAAATAGTGTATTTCATTCAAATTACGCCACATCAACATTGATTTTAATATCTAACAGTACCCATAAGGAGCTGTACAAATACCGCAGTTTTTGCGTGGCTGTGTCTTTAGTTGAAAGCCCAGTGGCGATCTGCTCATCTCTCATTGAAATAATATGCTACAAAGGGGCGGACTGGCCATCTGTGTGTTGAACTTTCCTGTCGGCTCCCAGACCGTAGGGCAGAAGCAACAAGCTTCAGGTTCAATAACCCACTTTAGCTTAAATGACTGGAGAGAGGCGAGCTCTTCTTGGGAGGCCGTTGCATTATTTAGCTGTTCTTCTGTTTCGCAAAATACACCTCTGTTTTTCTGCTGCCTCATTTCACTTCCAGAAAATACACACGCTCGCTCACTCTCGCTCTACCCTCTCTCTCTCTCTTAAAGGGACAGCGATCTCATCTCACTCTGCATGACCCTAATATCATAACATGTGTGTTCTGGAGAATCACAAAACGGACGATCGTCCTTATTATTGCCGTTTAAACCAATTATTTAATGTGTTTGTTAAATTCGGCATCATGTAAATTGCGCTGACAACAATTTCTTTTTTTAATGGCACTTCATATCAAAAAGGTTGCCGACCCCTGATCCAGAGGAATACAAAATACAAATATGTGTACAAATATGTATACAAATATTACATTACATTACATGTTACTTGTTAGACGCTTTTATCCAAAGCGACTTACATACTCAATACTGTGGGCAATCCCCACAGGAGCAATTTGGGGTGAAGTGTCTCAGGGACACAACGACACGCTCGGGCCGGCTCTGCAAACAATATTGAATCTGGACGGATACTTTTTTAAGGAAATCGTTTTATTTTTTATTATAATTATTGTGAAATGTATTATGTTTTCGTCATTATTACAACAAATACACACTTGCAACTGATAACACTGGCAAAGATTTTATATTTATTATACTATTAAAAAAAAATCATGCTTCAAAGAAAGTGGGGGAACGGCGATCCCCCGCGTCCAACGACCACTGCTGCCATCCAAAAAGTGACTTGAGATGGAATCAGAGGACAGTGACACTGCTTGAGTGAAGAAGAGGCAGAAGAAGATGCCTGTGGACAAGTGGACAAAGAAAACCAACAACAAGCCATCCCTCATATACTTATGTTCATATAATAACTTGCTTTATATTTTGTTTTTGTCATTGTTAATGTGTAAAGTCAACATGTATATTTCTACTTTCTTGTTATTTCCAGTCTTTTTTAATCGTTATTGTACAATGCCATGTCTTTTATGCTGCTGCAACACAACAATGTCCCAAATTGAGATCAATAAAGTACTATCTTATCTTATCTCTTATCTGAACCCAATGGCCGCCCAGTCAGTGATTATGTGGACATCGAGCCCCAACCAAATAAACACACCAAGCCCCGTGACAGGTATCGCTGGCTGAACAAATATTTGATCAGTCCCAATACTGATTTCTCTGCTCCAGATATCACAGAGGATGTCATTTCTGCAAAGCTCTAAAGATGCCAAAGCAGGAGATGCTGAACAGGAGACAGTTTCAGCAGATCTAGCATCCTCTCTCATCCTGGTAACAATGCTTTTCTGCTTTTCTGAAATACAGAAGAGGATTAGGACCACATGTGGATTTATCTTTTGGACCTGACCAAAACTGATTTTTTCTTTTGAGTAATAAATCAAAAATTCCTACTTAAATCTCAGATCTCTGAAAACTAATTCTGAAGGTTTCATGAAAATAAATAAAGTATATTTTATTTTACATTTTATTTCTGAGATTTTCTTTAAAAAAATTGAAAATCTGAATTTCTTTTGTAAAAGAATATTTTTTTTACCAGAATTCTGACTTTCACTAGTAAAGAACATGTTGAGGTCTGACCAAAGTGATTTTTTTCTAACTTTAATCTCAGATTTCTGTAATTTCATTAAAAAAAGGAATACAAAAAGATATTTATTCTGAATTCTGAGATTTTCAGAAAAAAAATGTTCTTAAGCAAAATAACACAAAAAAAAGAATTTCTTTGACTTTAAAAGTGTTTAATATTTTAATGCTGCATCTAGATTCATCACCTTGACTTTAAACATTACAACTGTGCACTTTGATGACTGACGGTAACCTCATTAGCATCATAATTGATGCTAACTGTGATCAAGTGTTTTTTTACTGTTTTCGTTTTCTCTGTGAACGGTCTGAAGCCAAAGATTTCTTTCTATTATTGTCCTTTTTTTATAATTGGAAGTAAAGAAACTCGTAATTCTGGAGCTTTTTTGTTGTTTAAAGTGCAACACAGCAGCTTGACGAAAGTATATTTTCCGCTCGGCGCCGATTTGTTGTTTTCACCTGTAAAAGGGGGCGGGGCTGTTTGACGCCAGCAGCGACGCACTGACGTCATAGGACAGTGACGTCATCTATGCGATGGAAGAACGATGACGTCATAGGGATCTACTTGCTTCTACTATTAGAACATTTGTGTTCAGTGAGACACTTTTGAAGACAGACACTGCAGTCGGTCGGTAAAATCCTCCAGAGAGACAAGAATTAATTAATTTGATTCCATATTCAAAACAGACAAATAACCCGTGATAGCCATGGTGTTCCTTTGTCTTGGTTATGTTGTGGGCACTATGTCACAAAGGGAGTGAAGGATTTTCTGGACCCTCGTCCTCCCACAGCGACCCCGTTCAACCAGCAAAGACCTGAGCATCATGAATTAAGAAGAGGAGAAAGCTCAGGAGAGGAGTTGGAGGAGGTTGCTCCAGTTTCCCAGACTTGCTGTTGTCACCGACACAACAACTGGCCTTTCACACAAGTCTGGAGAAATGCTCCCATTAGCACTTTCCCCCTTGTGTCCAGGGTGGTCAGGGAACACAACAGGTTCATCAAAGTGAGGCTGTCAGGTTGCTCAGGCTTCCTTGGATGCCTCAGCCACCTCAGACCCCAAATGGAGGTGGACTTCCTCTACTTGAACAGCTGAGAGCTCACATCGCATACATGATTGGAAATACATATGTGATAGGAGGAGTTACTCTTTTAGGGATTGCAGTCATTATTCCTTTAGCTCGAAGAAGAATTTCTGGTAGTTTTGCACCGTTGGTAGGATCTACAACTGTATACAGAATAGGAGGTGTTAGTCCTAAAGTACCAGACGTTTTTTCATCTATTTATTCCGTGGCATATAGATGGATAGTCGCTGCTGCGCCCAAGGTACTGAAAGGATTTTCATCTACATGTTCAGGCGCGAGGCGAAGGATAGTTGCTGTTGGTCCTAAGCTGATAGGAGCTGCTTCAGTAACATTTTCAGTGGCCAAATCAGGGATTGCAGTCGTCTTTCCTTGATACAATTTGTTGGCCTGTGCATTAACCACACATTAGTCTTAGTTATTGGGGCAGCACTGCTGATGGTTTCCTTCATCATGTACTCGCTCGTTTTTATAAGTCAAGACGTTTTCAACTTCTTAGTGCTCTGTGGACTGTTCTACATGAGAAGGCCTGCTGGATACCGTGTAGGCATAATGGTGCAAACCCTCAGACATCCAGAGGATCCAAACATTATCATCAGAAGGAATGTGTTCTTTCTTTATTACAATGAGCATGCTCCACGATTAACCAGCAAAGAAACGCCTTTTGGGTGTAGATCCTGCTGCAGTGTGGCCCTATGATCATAAAATAAAAAACTGAAAGTGAGCATTATGTTTCTGTCCCTTTCTTATTCTGTAATTGTATATTTTGTACTTTTAATGCTCAATGCATTCTTTACAAAGGCACGTCATAACTCAAAAAATGAACTGAAAATAGTGAAGGTATGCAACATTTTCTGTTGTGAATAAATATGTAACTCACATCTGGTAACCACACACTCATTCAATGTGAAATTACTTTACTGTATCAATTTGTTTTATTTGTATTATATATTTACATTTGATTGTCTTCTTGCAGATTTATGTTGGAGTTATGAGGATGAAGGATGAACCAAAACGCTTTAAACTAGATTATGGTGCCCATGTTTTGTTGTACCCCGATGCGAGGGAGGTTACAAGCAGGTCCGGCCCGAAGAAATTCAAAATGTTTAACTTTTACTATTTTTTTACAATTGTTTTGGGGGGTGCTAGAGACGGGAGCACGTTGATACGACCTTCCTAGCCGGAGACATGGCCGCATTTTACAATAAACTTCCGTTGGGTCGCTTAAAAACAAATATCGCAAATCGAATCGCAATCGCAATATTGTCAGAAAAAATCGTGCAGCCCTAGACTGCATTTGACAATTTCTCGAGCTTTCTGCGTTCATAATAACTTCACTTTGACTGTTGTCTTTTTAGCTCTTTAATGAATAAGAAAAACCCCTGCAATTGTATGTTTTCCAGACCTGAGGTGGTAAACATCTCTTGAAAGTGAATTTACAATGCAGTAAAAACTGAAAATCCATACATTTCAGTTTCCCACAAACAGAAACGGGATAATGTAATCCTCTGGGATTAAAATATAATTCAGAATGGCTGCTGATGCTGCTAAAGCAATACATAATGAAATGATACAATTAACCTTATCTGTAGAATACATAATCGCTTTGTAACAACACCAAAACACACACACCACACACACACACACACACACACACACACACACCACACACACACACACACACACCTGCTGTCTTTCTGCTGACACAACCTCAAACTCATACCTGAGTTCTGTTGTGTTGTCTCATCGATACAAACGCCTCGCTTTATACTCTTACATTACACTCAAAACAAACAAACAGAAGAACAGAAGCTCAATGTTCCCTGTGTGACTTTAACGTTTACAACGTGACGCAGGAGTTCCTTCCCTGTTCCGGTCAGACCGGTCTGACATCAAACTGCTGCTGGTGGAGAAACGGCTCACCAGCCTCCAGGCTCCGTTATTTATTTCCTGCTACATCTTAGCAAGAGATGCCTTTTTCATTTTGTACAAGTACACCTTTTTCAGCTCTGGTTTCAATGTCCTCCCGGCTTTATGGTCTAAAAAGTGTTGCAGCAGTTTACATCACTCTCTGAAGAACAAGAAGACATTTATTTTACCTTTTATTACTTTAAACTCAATGCTTACATTTAAAATGTACAAACTACGGTGGCCGGTAGGTAGGTGCAATCGCGCTACATCGGCCCAAACACTTGGAGTAACGTGCTGCAGCTTCAAAAACGATGAAACATATTAACAGCAATGTGCCAACACACATGTGAATGAAGAGAAATCTACACCAACCTGACGAAACATGAGCAGGGTTACTAAAAGAGCTGCATCAGCTAAAAGGCTTTCACATGTTTTTCTGAAAATAAATGAGAAAATCTGAATTTATTGCATTTTTCTTGATCCTCCAGATAAATACAATATTTATAAAAAAATTCAAATATCTTGTTTCAGAAAAATAATTTAGAGATATTTTTATTATTAAAAACAAAAGACTGAGATTTTCACTTGTGTCCTCTTAGCTCTTTTATTAACAAGAAAAACTCCAACATTTTATTTTGTACAGACATGTAAATGTGGCACTCATCTCACATCTTGAACATAGAAACACAATTTATTACAAACTCAACCTGTTAGCTTTTCTTTGAATGTGTTTTATTTCCTTCTTCAAACTTTCATTGATGCATTCAACACATTGAGACTTAGTCAAAAATAAAAGACATTTAGAATAAAATATCTACAATGAAAGAAGCTCTGGTGCTTTCTCTCTCTCATGCTTTACAAGAGAAACAACAACATACAAATACATCAATATCGATATTCAACAAATATTTAGAGCAAAGTTTACATTTCCATGCAGAGAAATATGAGTTGAGGTTAACAGAAATCCTCCTGAGCAGTGACAGCCTCCATGGCTAAACAGACACAGGAAGGAGCGCCGCCTAAAGAAACTCCAACATCTACAGAACAACTCGTGAGAAGATGTTAAAGCACATCCCATAATGTTTGATTGACAGCTGATCTCTGTGCAGTGAAGACATGAACAATCAGCTCTCAGCAACAATGATGGACACACAATGAGTTTAAGAAGTAGAAGAGTTCCTCAAATGACTTCAGGCTATTTCAGTTTACAAAACTCAGCTGTGTCTCCATACATAAACCAAACTCCAGCATGTAGCGGCTGAGTGAATGTGGTCTGGACTCTGTGGAGGAGAGTCATGGTTTCAGAGATGCTGTAGAAGGACAGAATACCTGCTCTGTGATCCAGGTACACTCCTACTCTGGAGGACAGAGGACCTGAGACGGAGTTTGATACTGTTGTAACGAAATAATAACTGTTTTGGTTACACTCTAAGGACCAAGATTTGTCATTGCGTCCAAATCCAATCTTCCACCCTGCTCTGCTGATATTCTTGTATGCGACTGCTACATCAACTTCTCTCCTCTCCACTCCACCTCCCAGTAACAGCGTCCAGTCAGACTCTCTCTACTCAGGACCTGAGAACAACGTGAATCTGTCTGGGTGACTAGAATAAGACTGATTGTTGTCCATGCGTGTTGCTTTTCTGCTCCCCTCAGATAATAACAGCAGTGTGTGCTGTGTTTGGATCCAGAGTGATCTCCTGTGAATATTTTAAGAACCCAGCTCTGGTGGTGGGCTCTGCTGCTGACAGTAAAACATCCACTTCAGTCATGAGACGTTTGTCCATTCCTCTCTCAGGACGTCCTGTAGTTTGTCTCTGACTGCTGACAGGGCCGCCGTCACGTCCTCAAAGTAGCTCAGAGGACGGATGTTGATGCTGGATGAGTGTGTAGGTTCACTGAGGGCTGACAGTGAGGGGTAGCTGAGCAGAAACTGGTTGTGATCCTCTGTGTGAGACAGCAGCTTCAGCTCAGCGTCTCTCCTCTTCAGCTCAGCCATCTCCTGCTCCAGCTTCTCCTGAAGCTCTTTGACTCGACTCACTTCACTCTTCTGCTGGGATCTGACCTGCTGCTTCACATCAGAGCTTCTTTTCTCCATGAGACGGATCAGCTCAGTGAACATCTTCTCACTGTCCTCCACTGCTTTATCAGCAGAGCCATTGACGGCCTCCACCTCCTGCTGAAGCAGCTTCACCTCCTTCTCTCTGTCCTGGATTCTCTGCTGGATGTTTAGTCGACTCCCCTCCAGCTCTCTCTGCCTCTCAGTCCTTTCTGCAGCAGCTGACACTGTGTCGTGGCCTTTGTGTTCGTCCACAGAGCAGAGATAACAGATACACTGCTGATCAGTGCGGCAGAACATCTTCATCACCTCGTCGTGACGAGAGCAGATGTTCTCCTGGAGCTTCTTGGAGGGCTCCACCAGCTTGTGTTTTTTAAGACATAATTCATTATGACACTGGAGGTGTTTGTCACAATAAGAGGCCAGACACACGAGGCAGGACTTACAGGCTCTCAGTTTTCTCCCAGTGCAGACATCACAGGCCACATCTTCAGCTCCAGCATAGCAGTGATCAGCAGGAGCAGCTTGGAGTCCAGTCTTCTTCAGCTCCTCCACTAAAGCTGCTAACATGGTGTTTTTCAGCAGGACAGGCCTCGGTGTGAAGCTCTGCCTACACTGAGGGCAGCTGTGGATCTTCTTCTCATCCTCTCCATCCCAGAAGCCTTTAATACACTTCATGCAGTAGCTGTGTCCACAGGTAGTCGTCACCGGATCCTTCAGTAGATCCAGACAGATCGAACAAGAGAAGGTTTCCCGGTCCAGCTGAACTCCTTTCTGCGCCATTTCCCCTCTCAGTGGCAGCGAGTGTCTGAGTTTCACTTCCTGAAACCTGAAACTATGTGAGCTGTGATCTGAACAGCATGTGTGTGTGCAGTGAATGTGGCCTATCAGCTCTTGTGCTTTACCCACATGTTGGTTACACCCATCCTCCTCAGTGTGGATCTAAAGGGGAGGAGCCAGGAAATACAGAGTGGAGCTGGCTGTGTCTGAGAGCAGGAAGAAGAGGGAGGGCTCATCAAACTCTGACTCATTCCAGCAGGAGGAGCAGCGCTGACACTCTGAACTGTTTCCTCATTCACAAACGGAGCCTCGCTTACAACCTGCTCTACATTTGAAAACAGTCTTCAGCTGTAAAATTTGTTTTAAATTCAGGCTTTTGTAGCACACAGCTCCACACTCATGGTGGCAGTGGTGAAAGAAGTACTCAGATATTCTACTAAAGTAAAAGTAGAAATACTACAGGGTAAACATACTGTGTAACAAGTAAAAGTACAAAAGCATTGGTATCAAATATACTTTAAGTACCAAAAGTAAAAGTACTCCTTATGCATAATGGCCCTTTTCAGAATCGTATATATATATATATGAGTTACTATAATGATTATTGATGTGTTTTTCACAGTTAGTAAATGTAGAGCTAATTTGAGCAACTGTATGTCCTGCTGCTGGATATCTTATCCTATAAATATCTGTCAAAGTGTATTTAATAACTGATTTATATTTTGAATGATCTACTAATCTATATCTAACTAGTAACTAAAAGCTGTCGAGTAGAAGTATAAAGCAGCATAAACTGAGACATATTGGCATCAAAAAATAGTTAAAGTACCAAAAGTAAAAGTACTTACTGCGCCCAATGTCCCATTTTAGAATCTTATATTGAATTACTGGATTCTTTCATTTTGTTTACGTTAATGTGTTCATCACAGCTGTTAAAAGTGGAGCAAGGTTTACTTTATATACTGCTGCTGGATATCTTATAATAATAATAATAATTATATATCACTGTTTATTCATATTTTGTTTAATCTAATCATTTGTATTTGTAAAGTAACTAGTAACTCATTTTGTCAAATAAATGCAATGCTTTCTGCGGTCATGACTACTTCACTTTGACTGTGGTCTTTTTCAGCTCTTTAATGAATAAGAAAACCCCCTGCAGTCGTATATTTTCCAGACCTGAGGTGGTTTACAAATATCTCCTGAAAATGAATTCACAAGGCAGTAAAAACTGAAAATCCATGCTTTTTCCTCATGACTTCTTTCAGTCAGGTAACACAGTATCTGGGATGCATTGTCTTCAAACTGTTAACTCTGTATGTAAGGACTCCACGGTGCAGACCCATGGAGAGAAATCAAGTGTAGTGATTGTCTCTGGTGCTCCAATGTATAGTAAATGCTCTTCAGCCACCCTTGGAACAAACTCCCAGCAGCTTCACATCTGATAATCACCACCGGACAGGTCAGGAATTATATTCTATTCTATTTTATTGTAGTGTATGAGTTTGAGATTGTGCACTATATACTCAACATGTTAGGTACAAACCATTTACGGTTAAACAGAAAAGGTTCAAATCCCCTGTTACCTGTAAGAAACTAAACTAACTAAAGCTCAGAATTGTTAAACAGAGGATTGGCATTCATATCATCTGACACCATATCTGTCTGCATGCCATATCCCGCATTAACCACAGAGTAGCAGCGTTGCCTCTTAACCCATTCATATACCACCCTTTATGTATACAGTCTATGATTCCAGCAAATTAAACTAAAAGCATTAGATTCCTCACTAAACTCTGTTCCTCAGATCAGGGGAATGTTTTATGAGTGGCATTAAACTGCAGTCTGATCTCATGTGAACTTCAGGCATGTGGTTTGGGTTGAGGTGAGGTTAAGTATAAAGTAGCATAAAATGAAAGCACTGAAGTAAAGTACACACGTCAAAAAATACTCAAGTAAAATACTTGAGTAAATGTACTTAGTTACTTTCCACCACTGACCACCACACAATAAGACTGTAAGTTAACACCACCATGTGCAATGTATAATATCCACTCATGTAACACCATTGTACATGTGTGAAACGAAAAGGGATTTTGTATTGTTATATCTGATTCTAAAAGCATCCAAGTGATTTCCTCCTGCATAATCCCGTGTCCCCACTAGGTGGCGGTAATGCGCATCTTAACCAGTTTGACAGCCACCAAAAGAAACAGAAGAAGAAGAAGTAGCCTGATCATGCTAACATCTCCAGAATGGTAACCGGTTATCATGTTGTAAATGTCATCGTTACTCAGCTTATTTTTATATAATAATACAGCCGAAATGCATTAACATGTCCACTTATCTCGTTATGTTCAGCTTTAGCGTTACATTGACAGCTTACCTGTGAAAACAGCTAACATAAGTAAAGTGGTTAGCATCAGAGTTAGCATGTAGCTCAATGATACCAAAACAACTGCAATTTTCACTAATTTCGCTACATAATATTAGTCATTTTCAGGCTTGACACGCAGGTTGTGGTTGTATATCATTGAAACAAGGTCATTTAGAAAATGTCCCATGTTTAAAATATATAATACACTGTAGTATGTCATATATTCATTGTCTTAAGTTTCTTTTGAGCTTTTTAGGTTATTATTTGTATATTTTCTTTGTTTATGTTTGCACCACCATACACCAAAGCTAATTCTTGTTTATGTAAACGTGTAAAACACTTGATTCTGATTCTGATAAGTATTGTGGTGATGTGTTCAATGTCAGGGTACCCAAGTGAAAGATGTCATCATTAAGCCTGACGCCCCCAGCTCTCTGCTGCTGGACAAACATGCAGACTACATCGCTGCCTACGGCTCCAAAAAGGATGACTATGTGAGTAAAAGGACATTTTGTAGGATTAATTGATGTTTTTTTAGGAGTGTATATTTTAGTTCCCAGGGTCCTATGTTCCCCAAGTGTATTTTATCTTTATATGACACATGAAGGACACTTTTTAGAGGAATTCATGTGTTAAGCAATGCTTTTTTGGCCATTGTTAAATATTCGATGTATGTTTTTCATGGTCAATAAGTTGAAATCACCCACCTTCAGCTAAAAGCAAACTGATCTACTCTTTGAAACAGACACCATCAAATGTGCAGATATACCACAGCATGTCAGCAATTCTTCTTGTCATATTCACTCATTCGTCTACATAATATGACTTTACTCCGCATCGGTTTTGACCCACCATTTTTTTTCCTGAACATATTTTGACTGTAATAACTGCATTCAAAACTCTCACTTCAATTTCCTTGCTTGATCTGTGAATGGCCTTACCAACCTCTTCCAACATTGTTAAGTAAAGAGAATAATGCTAAGGCTAGTCTTGGATCCAAGGAACATTCATTCTGGAAAAAAAACACTAAAATCTCCTAAATTGTCTTTACCACAGACCAGGGATTTAACCAAAAACCCATAAAAAAATCCCATAGATTTTGAGATGAGGGACCCATAAGTGCAATAATGCTGACTCATTCCCGGGTTTTTGGACTCATTCCTGCTGCACTGTTTATCTTTCCTGTTTGTTTGTGTTTGTCCAGAGGCCTGTACTACGAAGCCGGATTTTCGCTTAGCCGGCTGACTTCAGGGAAAACTCGGGCTTTCCGGTCCTACGACGCTGGTTCTCTTTTTAGCGGGCTAGATCTCCATGGTAACTTATGCTGAGCGGCTAACCTCCTCGGAGGAGGTTAGGTTGCAGGCTAAGAGATCAACTCAGTGAAAGCACCGCCTGCTGACCAATCAGAGCTCCGTGTGCGGAGTTTAAAGCTATCAAGTCATATTACAGGATAGAGGAAATACAGAAAAACTGCCGTTGCAGGAAAGACGGCCGGCAAAAATCAACTGACTGTGTGAACGTGAAAATTAATAGAATATCCCCTCCCATCTTCAGAGCAATCTGACTATTATAACATTAGCGTTAAGAAAGCTTACTTAAATATCTGCCACAACATAAGTAACCGGATCAGAGTAACATTAAGTACAGTCCGCGGCACTGTGAGTGCAGACGTCGATGTGTCCCATTATCATTCATATCATATCACATCATAATGTATCATATATTTCCTTATTTGAGTCAGCTTCTTGAGCCGTATCTGGCCGTGCAACACTCACAGTGTCACATACTGTATGCAGAAGTATTATTTTAAGCAACACATTAAGTTGACGAAACACTCGAGTCAAATGTAATTAAAGTCAGATCCACTCGTGTCTTACGGGGCAGTGATTTCATAAACCTGTTAATGTACGCATTCAAACACTTTTTCTTTTACCAGCTGTATTCACCTTGCAGGTGCAGCTATGTGGCTTTTATCCTGGATAAAGTGTTTAAGTCATGGATGTTTAAAGTTTAACTTCTTCATATTTGACTAATATTAAAGTTCACTTTTCATTCAGGAAGTATGACGCTGCGCTGTCAGTGCGCTTGTCCATGTTTGAGATTGGTCGAATGCTCCAAATACCACCCCTTTCATGTGAACGCGCACCTAACTAGATAGGACACGGCTGGCTTGAGCGATCCACTTGATAACCAGCGTCGTAGTACAGCTTAGCGAGAGCGCGTATGTTTTGGATTGGGCCAACCGGCTAACTCAAACATATCCAGGTTAGGAAAATCCGGCTTCGTAGTACAGGCCTCAGGAGTACACACTGTCAGAGTACCTGCGGATGAGCGGCATCTACTGGGGGCTGACGGTGATGGACCTGATGGCGCAGCTGCCCCGGATGAACCGGCCGGAGATCGTAGACTTCATCAAATCCTGTCAGCACGAGTGTGGAGGCCTCAGCGCCAGCATCGGACACGACCCCCACCTGCTCTACACCCTCAGCGCCGTGCAGGTGACTCCTCAGACAGCCAACAGGAAATGTGACAGATTGCTAAACCTATTCTTGTTTTTCTCATCAACTTCTGTGGATGAGAGAAGTTGGAAATGTCGCCAACAAACGAAAAAAATAGTATACTTTGCTTTGATTCAAAGTTGATGCAAGCAGACATTTTAAGTATGTTTTAATGGATTTAGTTCCTGGAGGACACACAGAACTATACAATAATTTAGTTTCTTAAAGATTGTATTTATCTTTCTCTTTCTCTCTCTAGCAGCCTCAGTACCCAAATCCTTTCAGTCTATTTACTGTTTTACTCCTGTCTTCAGATCCTGTGCTTGTACGACAGTGTGGATGCTCTCGATGTGGACAAAGTGGTGGAGTACATCAAAGGGCTGCAGATAAAGATGCCAAAGCAGGAGATGCTGAACAGGAGACAGTTTCAGGCAGATCTAGCATCCTCTCTCATCCTGGTAACAATGCTTTTCTGCTTTTCTGAAATACAGAAGAGGATTAGGACCACATGTGGATTTATCTTTTGGACCTGACCAAAACTGATTTTTTCTTTTGAGTAATAAATCAAAATTCTTACTTAAATCTCAGATCTATGAAAACTAATTCTGAAGGTTTTCATGAAATAAATAAAATATATTTTAAGAAAAAGTCAGATTTCTGAGATTTTCTTTAAAAAAATTGAAAATCTGAATTTCTTTTGTAAAAATTTTTTTTTAATCAGAATTCTGACTTTCACTAGTAAAGAACATGTTGAGGTCTGACCAAAGTGATTTTTTTCTAACTTTAATCTCAGATTTCTGTAATTTCATTAAAAAAAAGGAATAAAAAAATATATTTATTCTGAATTCTGAGATTTTCAGAAAAAAAATGTTCTTAAGAAAAAGATTTATTAAAAATATTCTGAATTCTGACTTGTTTCTCAATATTCTGACTAAAATCTTGAAACATAAAAAAATATCACTTTAGTTCAGATCTCACATTTCTCCACATGTTCCTAACCCTCTTCCATAGACGTTTCGTCCTCTCCATTCTTTGGTGTAAATAAATGCACTTGTGTTCACTTTCCCCCCCGACTCTCTCAATGTTATTTGTTGTCGTGTGTTACTGTCTCCTTTTTTGTCCTAGAGCTTATTGGGGACGTAGCAGTAAAACAAGAACTACATGTATTAAAAATTCAACTCAACTTAGTGCAGCTTCACTGGAGAGGAGAGATCATTCATTTTAAGATTACAAACAAAGACTGAGATTTTCACTTGTGTCCTCTTAGCTCTTTTATTAACAAGAAAAACTCCAACATTTTATTTTGTACAGACATGTAAATGTGGCACTCATCTCACATCTTGAACATAGAAACACAATTTATTACAAACTCAACCTGTTAGCTTTTCTTTTAATGTGTTTTATTTCCTTCTTCAAACTTTCATTGATGCATTCAACACATTGAGACTTAGTCAAAAATAAAAGACATTTAGAATAAAATATCTACAATGAAAGAAGCTCTGGTGCTTTCTCTCTCTCATGCTTTACAAGAGAAACAACAACATACAAATACATCAATATCGATATTCAACAAATATTTAGAGCAAAGTTTACATTTCCATGCAGAGAAATATGAGTTGAGGTTAACAGAAATCCTCCTGAGCAGTGACAGCCTCCATGGCTAAACAGACACAGGAAGGAGCGCCGCCTAAAGAAACTCCAACATCTACAGAACAACTCGTGAGAAGATGTTAAAGCACATCCCATAATGTTTGATTGACAGCTGATCTCTGTGCAGTGAAGACATGAACAATCAGCTCTCAGCAACAATGATGGACACACAATGAGTTTAAGAAGTAGAAGAGTTCCTCAAATGACTTCAGGCTATTTCAGTTTACAAAACTCAGCTGTGGTTCCATCATAAAGCCAAACTCCAGCATGTAGCGGCTGAGTGAATGTGGTCTGGACTCTGTGGAGGAGAGTCATGGTTTCAGAGATGCTGTAGAAGGACAGAATACCTGCTCTGTGATCCAGGTACACTCCTACTCTGGAGGACAGGACCTGAGACGGGAGTTTTGATATTGTTGTAACGAAATAATAACTGTTTTGTTTACACTCTAAGGACCAAGATTTGTCATTGAGTCCAAATCCACTTCCACTCCCTGCTCTGCTGATATTCTTGTATGCGACTGCTACAGAAACTCTCCCCTCTCCACTCCACCTCCCAGTAACAACGTCCAGTCAGACTCTCTCTACTCAGGACCTGAACCATATAGTGAATCTGTCTGGGTGACTAGAATAAGACTGTTTGTTCCATGAGTGTTGCTTTTCTGCTCCCCTCAGATAATAACAGATATGTGTATGCTGTGTTTGGATCCAGAGTGATCTCCTGTGAATATTGTAAGAACCCAGCTCTGGTGGTGGGCTCTGCTGCTGACAGTAAAACATCCACTTCAGTTGAGACGTTTGTCCATTCCTCTCTCAGGACGTCCTGTAGTTTGTCTCTGACTGCTGACAGGGCCGCCGTCACGTCCTCAAAGTAGCTCAGAGGACGGATGTTGATGCTGGATGAGTGTGTAGGTTCACTGAGGGCTGACAGTGAGGGGTAGCTGTGCAGAAACTGGTTGTGATCCTCTGTGTGAGACAGCAGCTTCAGCTCAGCGTCTCTCCTCTTCAGCTCAGCCATCTCCTGCTCCAGCTTCTCCTGAAGCTCTTTGACTCGACTCACTTCACTCTTCTGCTGGGATCTGACCTGCTGCTTCACATCAGAGCTTCTTTTCTCCATGAGACGGATCAGCTCAGTGAACATCTTCTCACTGTCCTCCACTGCTTTATCAGCAGAGCCATTGACGGCCTCCACCTCCTGCTGAAGCAGCTTCACCTCCTTCTCTCTGTCCTGGATTCTCTGCTGGATGTTTAGTCGACTCCCCTCCAGCTCTCTCTGCCTCTCAGTCCTTCTGCAGCAGCTGACACTGTGTCGTGGCCTTTGTGTTCGTCCACAGAGCAGAGATAACAGATACACTGCTGATCAGTGCGGCAGAACATCTTCATCACCTCGTCGTGACGAGAGCAGATGTTCTCCTGGAGCTTCTTGGAGGGCTCCACCAGCTTGTGTTTTTTAAAGACATCGTAACATATGACTGGAGGTGTTTGTCACAATAAGAGGCCAGACACACGACAGGACTTACAGGCTCTCAGTTTTCTCCCAGTGCAGACATCACAGGCCACATCTTCAGCTCCAGCATAGCAGTGATCAGCAGGAGCAGCTTGGAGTCCAGTCTTCTTCAGCTCCTCCACTAAAGCTGCTAACATGGTGTTTTTCAGCAGGACAGGCCTCGGTGTGAAGCTCTGCCTACACTGAGGGCAGCTGTGGATCTTCTTCTCATCCTCTCCATCCCAGAAGCCTTTAATACACTTCATGCAGTAGCTGTGTCCACAGGGAATAGCCACCGGATCCTTCAGTAGATCCAGACAGATCGAACAAGAGAAGGTTTCCCGGTCCAGCTGAACTCCTTTCTGCGCCATTTCACTCTCAGTGGCAGCGAGTGTCTGAGTTTCACTTCCTGAGAGCTGAAACTATGTGAGCTGTGATCTGAACAGCGTGTGTGCAGTGAATGTGGCCTATCAGCTCTTGTTCTTTACCCACATGTTGGTTATATCTCTCACAGGCTCCGCCCTCTACTGGACTCTATGGGTACTATTCTCTATCATGCTGTGCGTGCTTTCACCTACTGAATTTACGTAAACGTAGCCGGCCAATCGGGGCGAGCCTACCTGAATGCGCGCGCAGGCCCACAGTATATAAGGTGGCTCCAGCCGCCGCCCCACTATCATTTTTCTCTTCATACGAGCTGACAACCGAAGAGTTAAATAAACGTACGAAGATTAGAAGAAACGAAAAATGGACTCACCATTACTGGAATCTCGGCCATGCCCCACCTGCCTTGGTTTGATCGCGGGCACCGATCTCCACCACCTCTGTAGAGTGTTTGGGGGACCAGGATATGGCCGAGGCGGTGCCATTCACGTTCGCCATTCCAGCGGGGCGGATGGCTCCGTTTGCCGTTGTCAGGCACTTCCGGGTTCGGTCCATGGAGGTCCACCGCCCTAGGTGATGACCATGGCGGCGGAGCGCAGCTGCTCCCAGCGGGCAGCAGGCTGGGCAGGGAGCTGAAAAGAGCTCTGCTACGCTACCGCGTGACAGGGTGACTGCAGATAAACACGGGTGTGTTGGGCATCTCGCTCATTGCTGGAGATGCCCCCACCTCGCCAGATCAGCGCGATTATTTGTAGCTTGATCGTGGCCGCCGTGTGGTATCCCGGTGAGGGATCACGCCGCATGACACTTTTCAAAAAGGACCGTGTTGATCTCCTGGGAGCCCCCGTGTTTACGGAAGGGCTCTTTGGATCGGAAAGAACACTGTCCCACACTCCCCGCCCCCTCTGTAAACTCCAGTATAGGAGCCAGCAGGTGGGCGCGTGCACGTGAGTGGAATAAACCGTAGTGCTGTCAAAGCACTGTGCGGGTTCAAGAGAGTGATGTGTGTGTGAAAAATGCATTCAGTGAGAACGATTGCATTTATCCCAGAGTAAGAGTCATCTCTCTCCACATTCCACATTTCCCCATAATGTCCGTTTCAAGGAGACGGCATTATGACGACGCGCGCCCCCCCCCCCCGTGAGAGTGGCCGCGGTGCGTTTAGGGACCTCCGCAGAAGAACAGTGCGTTACGTAGTGTAACTCTAGTTCTAAAGTGATATGTGTGTGTAAAATGCATTCAGTAAAAACGATTGCATTTATCCCAGAGTAAGAGTCATCTCTCTCCGCATTCCACATTTCCCCATAATGTCCGTTTCAAGGAGACGGCATTATGACGACGCGCGCCCCCCCCGTGAGAGTGGCCGCGGTGCGTTCAGGGACCTCCGCAGAAGAACAGTGGGTTACGTAGTGTAACTCTAGTTCTTGAGTGATATGTGTGTGTAAATTGCATTCGGTAAAAACGATTGCATTTATCCCAGAGTAAGAGTCATCTCTCTCCACATTTTCCACATTTCCCCATAATGTCCGTTTCAAGAGACGGCATTATGACGACGCGCGCCCCCCCCCCCGAGAAGAAGAAGAAGAAGAAGCTCCGATTAATGCTTATTTCTCTCTAAGAGAAAACAGCATTATGGTGGAGCGCGCTCTCTCACGGGAGCATGCCGTGGTGCGTTCAGGGACCTCAGTTAAAAATCGGCTGTTTTTTTCTCTGAGTGGAAACTACATTATAGAAAAACGGCCCTTTCTGTGTCAGCCCCCCATGGGTCAAACTTCCTTTTATGGAGGGTTTGACGGCGGAGTGGGCCACCAGAGAGTACCACAGCTTCATAGCTGCGGCGCCGCAGCTGATTGCACATCCCCTAACACAATGTTATGGGGAATGGAAAATCAGTGGTGTATTAACAGAGCGCATGGACAGGACACTGAGACTGGGTTATTCACTCCAGTTTTGCAGCATCCCTCCTCCGTTCAGAGGCAGGAGAGAAGCACATCTGTCATCCCAGGAGGAGGTTTCCTCTCAGCATGTGCACTCTCAAGTCAGAGAGAAGGGGCATTATTCCCTGTACTTCCTGGTTCCCAAGAAGACAGGAGAATTCAGGCCCATTCTGGATCTTCAATGCCTGAACCAGCACATTGCATGCAAGAAGTTCCATATGTTAATTATGAAACAGTTACTGAGACTGGTGCAGCCAGGCGATTGGTTCACAACCATCGACCTGAAGAACGCTTACTTTCATGGCGAAATTGCTCCAAGAGCACAGAAAGTATTCGCGTTTTGCCTTCCAGGGGGTAGCCTACGAGTACAACAGACTGCCGTTCGGCTACTCCCTATCCCCACGCACGTTCAGCCATGACGCTGCAACCGCTGCGGGACCATGGCATGAGGGACGACCTCATAGTTATGGCCAGGTCCAGGGAATGGGCAATACTGCACACAGCCCAATTGATCCTACACCTAACCAAGTTGGGTTGAAAAAGAAGTTGCGGTCAATTGGAAGAAGAGCTCCCCCATACCTCACCAGCAGGTAGAATATCTGGGGGTGATGCTCGATGCAGGCAGACTACGTGTCACCCTGACAGAAAGCAGACAGGCATCCCTGCTGCGGGCAGTCTGCAGGCTGCGTCAGGGGGCGACGGTGACAGCTTTGATTATCATGCAGACTTTGGGTCTCATGACGGCTGCTCACTCCGTAGTGCCACTCAGACTGCTGCATGCACGTCGCATGCAGATGTGGTTTACCGGCCTTCGTTTAGATCTTAAGACACAAACGACGTCTGGTGGCCATCCCCCCCCTCAGTAGAGAGCAACCTCCGATTCTGGGGGTCCCCAGAGAATCTGCAGAGGGGAGCTCCACTGGGGCAGGTAACCTCCTATATCACAGTCTTCACAGACGCTTCAAAGAAAAAGAAAGTGACAGGATGGGGGGGGACGTGTCTAGAAAGGGCTGTGGGTGGTTGCTGGCCTCTGGCGGCACAGCAACCTCCTGGAGCTGCAAGCAGTGATGTTGGTCCTACAGCACTGCAAACCCTTAATACAGGGCAAACAGGTGCTAGTAAGGAGCGACAACCGCACCACAGTGGCGTACATCAACAGGCAGGGCGGAGTCCGCTCAATAGCCTGGTTGACCGCAGCAGAGAACCTGTGGCTGTGGGTTTCACAGATTGTGTTGTCTCTAAGGGCTCTTCACATCCCGGGACGGGAGAACAGGGGGGCCGACCTCATGTCAAGAGGCGGACCCCTGCCAGACGAGTGGAGGCTTCACCCGGAGGTGGTGAAGCAGGTCTGGACTCAGTTCGGTAGAGCAGAGGTGGACCTGTTCGCCAATCGGCGCAACAGCCACTGTGCCCTGTGGTTCTCCCTGGCTCGGTGGGACAACCCGCCCTTGGGGGTCGACACGTTTGCACACGAGCCATGGCCAAGAAAGCTGCTTTACGCCTTTCCACCGCTGCACCTTATCCCCCCCCTCCTGGAGAGGGTGAGGCGGGAACAGCTGTCAATCATCCTGGTGGCCCCAGATCGCCGCCTGGCGCCGTGGTAACGCGGGGGTAACACAGATGATGGTGGGCCAGCCCTGAGCGATTCCTCAGGTCTGGGGAGCGCTGTCTCAGGAAGCAGGTGCAATAGGGGCGTTACCCACTCTGGGCCAACCTCTCCAGGCTTGGCTCCTGAGAGGGACAGGCTGAGACAGGTGGGGCTGTCTGATAACGTTATTCAGACTATCCAAGCAGCAAGAGCAGAATCCACCACAGCTTGTTACAGGCCAAAGTGGGCGGGATTCCGGCGATGGTGTGAAGGAAGGAGTCTAGAGCCTCTGTCGTGCACGCTGGGCTCTATTCTTACCTACTTACAGATACTGGTGGACAGGGGGCTGGCTCATTCCACAATTAAGGTGTATGCAGCAGCCATTTCGTCCTGCCATGAGGGATTTGGAGGCAGGTCAGCCTTCAGTCAGCCGCTTATGACGCGGTTTTTGCAGGGGGTCAGGAGGCAGCGCCCGGTAGTGCACGCCTCCGCCCCGCAGTGGGACCTGCCGTTGGTGCTCGAGGCTCTGGTCACAGAACCATTTGAGCCTCTGGAGCTTTCCTCCCTAGTAGCACTGTCATGGAAGACAGCATTGCTACTTGCCTTGACTTCGGCTAAAAGAGTGTCCGAGCTGACCGCTCTGTCGGTACACCCAAGTTGTCTTTTGATCCGGGGTGACCGTAGCGGGGCGACACTCAGGCCGAACCACTCCTTTACTCCTAAGAGTATCAGAAGTTCATTCAGAGCAAGGGCTATTCAGTTAGGTGGCTTTAATCTTCCACCCCATATTGGGGCCAGGGAGGCTAAATTGCACCTCCTCTGCCCAGTGCGTGCGCTAGCATGCTATGTAGAGCGCACGGCTGCCATTAGGCGCACTGAACAACTGTTTGTGTGCTTTGGGGATGGTGTGGCTGGAAAAGCCCTCTCAAAGAAGCGCCTAACAGGATGGCTATGCAGGTGCATTACACATGCCTATGGACGGGCGGGGAGAGCCCTCCCCACTGGGGTCCGTGCACATTCTACACGGGCTGTGGCTGTGTCAACAGCCTTATTCAGCGGCGTGAGTGTAGAAGATATATGCACGGCGGCGTCTTGGTCTACGCCAGGCCCCTTCATAAAATGTTATCCCCTGGACATGTCTGGCTCCTTCTCGTCGTCGGTGCTTGCCGAGGCAACGCATGACTGGTGAGAGGGGGGTGGCTGTGGGTCAGCAGGTATCTGACCCCCCCCCCTGGACATAAAACACTTGTGTTTTCCCATGCTCCTGAGGGACCTGGGGAACATGGTGCGCGGTAGGCTCCAGACGGAGTCTCCGCACAATTTTTTTCCATGCACACTCTACACGAGGTAAGCGTGTGTGAGTGTGCCTTATCCAAGTTGCGGCCCCGACTTCTCCACGGTTACAACCGGATGGGAGGAAGTGGGGATGCAGTGGATATTAGCCAAAAGCCGGTCAGGGACGGTGTGGTGGGTCGATGTTGTTGGACGACAGGGCGTTATACATCGGGGCTCCGCCCACTGTACCCATATAGTCCAGTAGAGGGCGGAGCCTGTGAGAGATATAACGGGGGGTTACGTATTGTAACCCTAGTTATATAAACACAGGCGGAGCCCTCTACCTGGAGGCCCTGTCTTTCCTAGTCCGCTCGCTGAAGAGTGTATACGATAGTGGGGCGGCGGCTGGAGCCACCTTATATACTGTGGGCCTGCGCGCGCATTCAGGTAGGCTCGCCCCGATTGGCCGGCTACGTTTACGTAAATTCAGTAGGTGAAAGCACGCACAGCATGATAGAGAATAGTACCCATAGAGTCCAGTAGAGGGCTCCGCCTGTGTTTATATAACTAGGGTTACAATACGTAACCCCCCGTTACACCCATCCCCCTCAGTGTGGATCTAAAGGGGAGGAGCCAGGAAATACAGAGTGGAGCTTGCTGTGTCTAATGCGGCTTTCACACCAGCGCTTTTCCCTTTCTAGCTCCTAGCGAGAGCTTTTCTGGTTCAGCTCCGGTTTCCCTTTTCAGCTCCCGCTCTGTTCACACCGCCCAGAGCTGCCGAGAGATTTTCTCCCACAACAAGAACGGGCCGGGGACTGCGTCGGGTCGACGATCGTGTTGCTTTTAATCATACGAAGCCAGATTAAATTAAATAACGACTTCTCCAACCTTATACTTGTCTCCAGAGTGCCGTGGTCATTGTTTATTAATGTGTTTCAGCGGCATTTATCGACCGCTACAGTGCTGGCTGCTCTTCAACGGGAGTTTATTCTCCCGTTAGCTCCGGGTTAGCTCACACGGCTCTAAAGTATTCACTGTCTGACTGTCACACAAGCAGCTGATACATATCCCCAGTTCCCCTTAAGTGAATGTGTGTCAGTCTGAATTGACGCTGTTTGGCATCACAACGCTGTTATGAAAGTTTCTCTGGTAACATGGGTGATGTTAGCATAGCAACCGAAGCTAAACTGACTACTTGCTAAGCCGTTTTCTCCAGGCACATTTTACAGGCGTATTTTTCATTATGATTCTACTTGTGATAGTCGGACATGACAACCTGTACAGCCCATGTATTAATTCCATCCGATAGCTGCTATAATAACAAACAAAACGTCTGCCTGCTCTCCACAATGACAGGGTTGCCAACTCTCACGCATCTGGCGTGTGACACACGCTTTCACTCTCAATCTCACGCTCTCACGCTGCCCAAACTATTCTCACGCCAAAAACAAGAATACGAAGACTAGAAACGGTTTTTAAAACTTTTGTCACGTAGTAATCGTCTTCTCAATAGAACATCTTTGATAATGTCTTCTGGCCAATCAGAATCACGATAACGGCGTGGTGTTGTTGCAGGAAGTCCCGACGGAGAATACTTTTGCAGTAGTACATCTCTATACATCGATACAACATTACGTGTTGATAGAAATCAACACGTAATGAAATAAGACCCACGGTTTGATGATTGATAGGTGTGTGGGCTGTCTTTCATTTTGACACACAGAACAATGGGGGCTATCCACCCTTATCCACAATGTAAAGTAATTCACACAGCCTCTTCCCTCTTCTCTCTCTGAGGAGCAGCAGGTTCAGCTTTCAGAACAAAGTAACAAAAAACTAATATGGCATTCATTTTTTTAAATGTGTAGTAATAGATTTATTTATTTTTCTTCTCAAGAGAGTACCAGAATGTGTATTTTATGTTAGTATTTAAAAAAATCTCCTGGGGGAGAATCCCCCCAGACCCGCCTGCAGGGGTTGGGTTTTCAGCATGTCAACTCTTTCACTTGTGGGGAAATTGCAGGATTGGCTCCAGGTCGCCCTTTTTATTTACTACAAGACAAATGTGCCTTTTTATTTCATACAGTTCAATTTGGATTGAGACAAGGAAATAATCTAAACCTCATGCGTGGCGTTTCACTGTCGGGGGGAGCGTGTATGTAATTACATTGCAAATACTGATTTGAGCCCCACCACTGTATGGGTTAGCCCTACCATAGATTACCCAACAAAAATACTCTGGAGCGCATGCGTAGATCTAAGATCCAGTAGAAATGATAAAAAAGTAAAAGTCTGCTGCTTATTGTTCTACTAGGCCAAAATAGAGTCAAAGAGTATATGAGAGTGAGAGTGTGTTAATTAATATATTTGGCAGTTTGGAGTAAGTCTGTAGATTTGTTTGTGTGTGTGTGTTTCATGTATAGGCCTCTCACGATAATGAATTTTGTTGGATACATTTCCCGGAAATTATTGCGATAAACGATAATATTCTCAGCACCGTTGTATGACCATTTTAGACCACTGACATAATGATAATATATAATAATAGTTCAAGTACATCCTTTCAAACTGCTAGTCACATCCTCATGTAAATGGCAATTTATCGAGGTCAGAAAAGTTATCGAGTTCATTTTTATTTATCGTACGATAAGTCAATTAATTGCTTATCAGAAACAAAAACAGTGGAAACAAACATGTTTGACTTTCATTAGTGAATGAAACTGTGTGCCTGTGTCCATTATTGTGTATTTGTATATATTGTATATATATATCCTATATATGCTAAGGTCCCGCTGCTGACACGATAGCAGTCATTTCGTGCGCATATGTGTAATTAAACCGAATTAAACCCATGATATCAAAATCTCACTCCAGCCAGGTACCCAAAGTTGGCAACCCTGCAATGATCAATAACAGCGAACGGATGGTCAAAGTAAGGTTTCCTGCACGCCTCGACGTAAGCGACGCCGCGTCATAGCTCCAAAGCTCTTGCCTCTGGACCGACAACTTTTTGGAGCTGGAAGTGAACCGCATTCCGGAGCTATGACGCGCCGCCGCTGCGGTGTGAACAGGAAAAACCGGCGCTTTTCAGGCTCTAGCTCCCAGCAGGAGCTGGAAAAGCGCCGGTGTGAAAGGGGCATGAGAGCAGGAAGAAGAGGGAGGGCTTATCAAACTCTGACTCATTCCAGCAGGAGGAGCAGCGCTGACACTCTGAACTGTTTCCTCATTTACAAACGGAGCCTCGCTTACAACCTGCTATACATTTGAAAACAGTCTTCAGCTGTAAAATATTTGTTTTAAATTCAGGCTTTTGTAGCACACAGCTCCACACTCATGGTAGCAGTGGTGAAAGAAGTACTCAGATATTCTACGAAAGTAAAAGTAGAATTACTACAGGGTAAACATTCTGGGTGTTTCTCAATCGCGAGTAAAGCTGCTTCAGAGCCACTATTTCAAGCATACTACGTCATCGAGTGCCGCCGAAGTACTGTTCCAATCTCCAGTATACTTGGAAATCTACAGAGCCCGGCGTACTCCGTTTGGAGAAATATCGAGTCTGCACATGAGTAGACTTCGCGGTCTTAAAATCCCCACAATGCTTTGCGCACGGACCAATTTCCCAAATCTGTGGCGGAAGATGTAATGCGGGCCTCTCATATGACGCACACCTGCATACTTGCTAGCGTGTTCCACACTTCGTTTTCCGAATGCCAGGAAGTATTCTTGACTCGCTTCTGAAGCAAGATGCTCGGCAGACATGTGCTACCAAGCAAGCGTACTCGCGATTGAGAAACACCCTCTGTGTAACAAGTAAAAGTACAAAAGCATTGGTATCAAAATATACTTTAAGTACCACAAGTAAAAGTACTCCTTATGCATAATGGCCCTTTTCAGAATCGTATCATTATAGTAACTCAATATATATATATATATATATATATATATATATATATATATATTGAGTTACTATAATGATTATTGATGTGTTTTATCACAGTTAGTAAATGTAGAGCTAATTTGAGCAACTTGATGTCCTGCTGCTGGATATCTTATCCAATAAATATCTGTCAAAGTGTATTTAATAACTGATTTATATTTTGAATGATCTACTAATCTATATCTAACTAGTAACTAAAAGCTGTCGAGTAGAAGTAAAAAGCAGCATAAACTGAGACATATTGGCATCAAAAAATAGTTAAAGTACCAAAAGTAAAAGTACTTACTGCGCCCAATGTCCCATTTTAGAATCTTATATTGAATTACTGGATTCTTTCATTTTGTTTACGTTAATGTGTTCATCACAGCTGTTAAAAGTGGAGCAAGGTTTACTTTATATACTGCTGCTGGATATTATAATAATAATAATAATTATATATCACTGTTTATTCATATTTTGTTTAATCTAATCATTCAGTCAGGTAACACAGTATCTGGGATGCATTGTCTTCAAACGGTTAACTCTGTATGTAAGGACTCCACGGTGCAGACCCATGGAGAGAAATCAAGTGTAGTGATTGTCTCTGGTGCTCCAATGTATAGTAAATGCTCTTCAGCCCCACCCTTGGAACAAACTCCCAGCAGCTTCACATCTGATAATCACCACCGGACAGGTCAGGAATTATATTCTATTCTATTTTATTTGTAGTGTATGAGTTTGAGATTGTGCACTATATACTCAACATGTTAGGTACAAACCATTTACGGTTAAACAGAAAAGGTTCAAATCCCCTGTTACCTGTAAGAAAACTAAAGCTCAGAATTGTTAAACATTAGGAGGATTGCATTCATATCATCTGACACCATATCTGTCTGCATGCCATATCCCGCATTAACCACAGAGTAGCAGCGTTGCCTCTTAACCCATTCATATACCACCCTTTATGTATACAGTCTATGATTCCAGCAAATTAAACTAAAAGCATTAGATTCCTCACTAAACTGTGTTCCTCAGATCAGGGGAATGTTTTATGAGTGGCATTAAACTGCAGTCTGATCTCATGTGAACTTCAGGCATGTGGTTTGGGTTGAGGTGAGGTTTCCGCAGCCAACTTGGGGCCCCAAGCGACATTGTGAGATGAGGCCCCCCCACCGACAGGAGTGAAACAATTTTTTTGGAAACAAAGTACTTTGCAAATATAATTCCTGTTTATTATTATTATCAACACAGTTACTTTTTTATACAGTGAGGTAAATGGTAAATTTGCATGTATGTCGTTCAGTATGCGTTTACAGGTGAATACGTCTGCATTTCCTGCCAAATACTAGCCTCAAAAAGATTAAAATATAATGAATGCAAATAAACTACTTCTACTAATAATAATAATCATAATCATAATCAATTCAATAATATAATATATATTATTATTATAATATAGTTGTAATATAGTCAAGACAAAACATGCTTATTACATGCTCAAAAACTGATATTTCTTAAATCTGTATTCAAATGCAGTTTCCTCTGTCAGCAATGTATCAACAACTACACACACATTTCTATCAGTATTTCTCAGTGTTGTGGTTGACATGATGATGACTGTTAGGAGTTAAGGGGAGAGGCTGAGCATCACCATGAAATGTGCAAATGTGCATAAAAATGAATAAAAGGGGAAAAAATGCTATGTTTTTTAGGCTGTAAACTTGAACTGTTATGTAAGCCAACTAGACAGACAGTTTATCACTCTTCCTCCTGTACATTAGCAGATAAAAGGCATAAAATACTTGAATGAATCAGTAAATAAAGACTGCTGGAAATAACTGCATCTCCATTAGCCTATATGCTATGCAGACACTGCCTTCTTCATGTCGTGAATTGCAGCTGATGTGTTTAATATGGCAATTGGCAAAAGTTTGACATTTGACTTATACAACATTCGCAAGCTGTACATTTGACTCATACAATAACCCACCTTCGAGTGATGCTCTAGTTTCTTCATGTTTTGTTTTTGTCTCCCTCTTGCTTGCGCCGGACTGAAACTGTCTTTTCGCCGACATCTCTTCACCTGCACTAGTGGCCGTATCAAAGCCGTGATTGGTCAGATATCGATTCATTGCAACGGTGTCGGTTTACAGACGTGCTCCCCTTGTCACCTCTCACTCTCGCGTGTCAGCGCGGGGGGGGAACTGCGCTGAGAACTGCGCACAAGCCAAGCTCATAAGCCGAGGCCCCTGCGCAATGTGAGGCCCCATGCAGCCTGCATGATCGGCCTGTAGGGAGGGACGGCCCTGGCCCCCTGCACCCCGAAAGACCTCAGTCTCCTCAGCAGAAAGAGTCTGCTCTGTCCCTTCTTGCAAAGAGCAGCAGAATTATCAGTCCAGTCCAGTTTATTGTACAGATAGTTGTTTGCATAAGTAGGCTATATTTTTCGTTTCGTTTATTTAATAAATTAATGTCAGTGTTTGTTTGTTATGAGTTTTAAATATTTTGAAAGTGGAGATAGAGAGAGAGAAGCAGCGCTGTCTGAGTTGCAATACCCTAGCTCAAGCATTTATGCAACTTACGCCTATAAATTGTTTATGTAACTTATGTGCCGGTGTGTCCATGGTTTTGAGTCTGTGTGTGTGTTGAGCGCAGCGCCGTCTGCTTTTTGCAGTACGGTAACTACAGTAGGACTAAGCATACCGGTAGTTTCTGTAGACCTGTCTGCCCGTTTTGTGAGTGTACTGCGCGCGTGCGCACTTGTGGCATTGTTTGGGATGACCAGTGGCGGTTCTAGACCAATTTGACTGGGGGGCCATGGGCCAGTTATTTTCTGAGGGGGGCACAATAAATGCAGGGCGAAAAAGACAAAGACAGTATGAAGTAATTGCGCATAAGAAAACAATGCAATACAGTTATTGGTATTTGTTTCAGTACACATATTTATTTCAGATACTTATAGTTACAGTTTTTACGCTGGGTCCGACTAGAATGACAAATAGTGTTAGTTCCGCCTATTCCGTCACCCAAGACATCGTTTAATCATAAACTTTTTTTTATTTGTTTATTTGTTATTTTCAGGGGGGCCACAGGGGGGTCCAAAGTCAGTGTTAGGGGGAAACTGCCCCCCCTGCCTCCCTCCCCTAGAACCGCCCCTGCACCACAGACTGGTAAAACATCTGCAGCAGCCTCGTGCAGACGTTGAAGGACCTGAGCCTCCTCAGGAAGAACAGCTCGCCCCTTCCTGAAGAGAGCATCAGTCAAAGTCAACTTTATTGTCAATCTTTCAGTTTGTGTGTACAGAGAGATCGAAATACCGTTTCCCACAATCCAGAGGAATACAAAATACAAATATGTGTACAAATATGTATACAAATATTACATTACATTACATGTTACTTGTTAGATGCAGTGGCGAGCCGTCAGGGCCCTCTAGGCCCTCTGTGAGGGCCTAAGATATTCTAAAAAATAATATTTAAAAACATTTAAAAAAATATATATATTTTTTAAATATATATTTTTTTAAATTTTTTTGTTATATTTTTCATTAGTTTTACCGAAAACAACTTGATTTAATTGTATTTAAAATAACATTTCCAAAGAAATAAATCCTTCGAATCTGCCTGTTCAGTCTCTGTTTGAATGTGAAGGGTTACATGAAAGAAGCTCGTCTGGCCCTCTCTGCGATTCACAGAGGGCCCGCTATAGTAACTCAACGAGAGAGTAATGTCAAATGACAGTACAATTGACCAATCATATCTTCCCTCTAAATGGGTTTTATTATCGTGGACTTTATGACAAGTTCCGCCCGCTGTGAAACTTTTCTTGTTTCCATAGCAACAACAACTTCCTGTCAACAGCGTGAACTCGCCTTCAAAATAAAAGCATGCCAAATTACACTTAAGACATACAACTGCAACGAAAGTAACAAACACAATGCAATATCATTTTCAATGTCAAAGAACACAAATTGGGTTCACAGGTGTTGTTTTGTGTGGTAGAGGGTCGCTGCCATTGATGCGTTTTGCACCCTGGGCCGTTGTTTTGATATTCCGCTGAAGTATACGCTGTGACGTAATAACTCTTTTTTTTCTTTTTTTCGAGGGAATTGGTGGGGTTCAGAGGGCCTAGGTATAAAGCTCACGGCTCGCCACTGGTTAGACGCTTTTATCCAAAGTGACTTACATACTCAATACTGTGGGCAATCCCCACAGGAGCAATTTGGGGTGAAGTGTCTCAGGGACACAACGACACGCTCGGGCCGGCTCTGCAAACAATATTGAATCTGGACGGATACTTTTTTAAGGAAATCGTTTTTATTTTTATTATAAATTTTGTGAAATGTATTATGTTTTCGTCATTACAACAAATACACACTTGCAACTGATAACACTGGCAATGATTTTATATTTATTAGACTATAAAAAAAAAAATCATGCTTCAAAGAAAGTGGGGGAACGGCGATCCCCCGCGTCCAACGACCACTGCTGCCATCCAAAAAGTGATTTTGAGATGGAATCAGAGGACAGTGACACTGCTATGAGTGAAGAAGAGGCAGAAGAAGATGCCTGTGGACAAGTGGACAAAGAAAACCAACAACAATCCATCCCTCATATACTTATGTTCATATAATAACTTGCTTTATATTTTGTTTTTGTCATTGTTAATGTGTAAAGTCAACATGTATATTTTCTACTTTCTTGTTTATTTCCAGTCTTTTTTAATCGTTATTGTTCAATGCCATGTCTTTTATGCTGCTGCAACACAACAATGTCCCAAATTGAGATCAATAAAGTGCTATCTTATCTTATCTCTTATCTGAACCCAATGGCCGCCCAGTCAGTGATTATGTGGACATCGAGCCCCAACCAAATAAACACACCAAGACCCGTGACAGGTATCGCTGACTGAAAAAATATTTGATCAGTCCCAATACTGATTTCTCTGCTCCAGATATCACAGAGGATGTCATTTCTGCAAAGCTCTAAAGATGCCAAAGCAGGAGATGCTGAACAGGAGACAGTTTCAGGCAGATCTAGCATCCTCTCTCATCCTGGTAACAATGCTTTTCTGCTTTTCTGAAATACAGAAGAGGATTAGGACCACATGTGGATTTATCTTTTGGACCTGACCAAAACTGATTTTTCTTTTGAGTAACAAATCAAAAATTCTTACTTAAATCTCAGATCTATGAAAACTAATTTGAAGGTTTTCATGAAAATAAATAAAATATATTTTAAGAAAAAGTCAGATTTCTGAGATTTTCTTTAAAAAAAATTGAAAATCTGAATTTCTTTTGTAAAACATTTTCTTTTAATCAGAAGTCTGACTTTAACTAGTAAAGAACATTTTGAGGTCTGACCAAAGTGATTTTTTCCTAACTTTAATCTCAGATTTCTGTAATTTCATTAAAAAAAAAGAAAAGAAAAACTCCAACATTTAATTTTGTACAGACATGTAAATGTGGCACTCATCTCACATCTTGAACATAGAAACACAATTTATTACAAACTCAACCTGTTAGCTTTTCTTTTAATGTGTTTTATTTCCTTCTTCAAAGTTTAATTTATGCATTCAACACATTGAGACTTAGTCAAAAATAAAAGACATTTAGAATAAAATATCTACAATGAAAGAAGCTCTGGTGCTTTCTCTCTCTCATGCTTTACAAGAGAAACAACAACATACAAATACATCAATATCGATATTCAACACATTTTTAGAGCAAAGTTTACATTTCCATGCAGAGAAATATGAGTTGAGGTTAACATAAATCCTCCTGAGCAGTGACAGCCTCCATGGCTAAACAGACACAGGAAGGAGCGCCGCCTAAAGAAACTCCAACATCTACAGAACAACTCGTGAGAAGATATTAAAGCACATCCCATAATGTTTGATTGCCAGCTGATCTCTGTGCAGTGAAGACATGAACAATCAGCTCTCAGCAACAATGATGGACACACAATGAGTTTAAGTAGAAGAAGAGTTCCTCAAATGACTTCAGGCTATTTCAGTTTACACAACTTAGCTGTGTTTCCATAACCATAAAGATAAACTCCAGCATGTAGCGGCTGAGTGAATGTGGTCTGGACTCTGTGGAGGAGAGTCATGGTTTCAGAGATGCTGTAGAAGGACAGAATACCTGCTCTGTGATCCAGGTACACTCCTACTCTGGAGGACTGAGGACCTGAGACGGGAGTGTTGATACTGTTGTAACTAAATGTATATCTGTTTTGGTTACACTCTAATGACCAAGATTTGTCATTGTATCCAAATCCACCCCCACCCCCTGCTCTGCTGATATTCTTGTATGCGACTGCTACAGAAACGTCTCTCCCTCTCCACTCCACCTCCCAGTAACAACGTCCAGTCAGACTCTCTCTACTCAGGACCTGAACATAATTAGTGAATCTGTCTGGGTGACTAGAATAAGACTGTTGTTGTTTCAAGTATGTTGCTTTTCTGCTCCCCTCAGATAATAACAGCCATGTATTTGCTGTGTTTGGATCCAGTGTGATCTCCTGTGAATATTGTAAGAACTCAGCTCTGGTGGTGGGCTCTGCTGCTGACAGTAAAACATCCACTTTAGTCAGTGAGACGTTTGTCCATTCCTCTCTCAGGACGTCCTGTAGTTTGTCTCTGACTGCTGACAGGGCCGCCGTCACGTCCTCAAAGTAGCTCAGAGGACGGATGTTGATGCTGGATGAGTGTGTAGGTTCACTGAGGGCTGACAGTGAGGGGTAGCTGTGCAGAAACTGGTTGTGATCCTCTGTGTGAGACAGCAGCTTCAGCTCAGCGTCTCTCCTCTTCAGCTCAGCCATCTCCTGCTCCAGCTTCTCCTGAAGCTCTCTGACTCGACTCACTTCACTCTTCTGCTGGGATCTGAGCTGCTGCTTCACATCAGAGCTTCTTTTCTCCATGAGACGGATCAGCTCAGTGAACATCTTCTCACTGTCCTCCACTGCTTTATCAGCAGAGCCATTGAGGGCCTCCACCTCCTGCTGAAGCAGCTTCACCTCCTTCTCTCTGTCCTGGATTCTCTGCTGGATGTTTAGTCGACTCCCCTCCAGCTCTCTCTGCCTCTCAGTCCTCTCTGCTGCAGCTGACACTGTGTCGTGGCCTTTGTGTTCGTCCATAGTGCAGATAACAGATACACTGCTGATCAGTGCGGCAGAACATCTTCATCACCTCGTCGTGACGAGAGCAGATGTTCTCCTGGAGCTTCTTGGAGGGCTCCACCAGCTTGTGTTTTTTTAAAGACAGGTAATTCATTATGAAGCAGGAGGTGTTTGTCACAATAAGAGGCCAGACACTGCAGACAGGACTTACAGGCTGTCAGTTTTCTCCCAGTGCAGACATCACAGGCCACATCTTCAGCTCCAGCATAGCAGTGATCAGCAGGAGCAGCTTGGAGTCCAGTCTTCTTCAGCTCCTCCACTAAAGCTGCTAACATGGTGTTTTTCAGCAGGACAGGCCTCGGTGTGAAGCTCTGCCTACACTGAGGGCAGCTGTGGATCTTCTTCTCATCCTCTCCATCCCAGAAGCCTTTAATACACTTCATGCAGTAGCTGTGTCCACAGGGAATAGCCACCGGATCCTTCAGTAGATCCAGACAGATCGAACAAGAGAAGGTTTCCCGGTCCAGCTGAACTCCTTTCTGTGCCATTTCCCTCTCAGTGGCAGCGAGTGTCTGAGTTTCACTTCCTGAAACCTGAAACTATGTGAGCTGTGATCTGAACAGGATGTGTGTGTGCAGTGAATGTGGCCTATCAGCTCTTGGACTTTACCCACATGTTGGTTACACCCATCCTCCTCAGTGTGGATCTGAAGGGGAGGAGCCAGGAAATACAGAGTGGAGCGCTGCTGTGTCGAGCGAAAAAGAGGGAGGGCTACATTTGAAAACAGTCTTCAGCTGTAAAATATTTGTTTTAAATTCAGGCTTTTGTAGCACACAGCTCCACACTCATGGTAGCAGTGGTGAAAGAAGTACTCAGATATTCTACTAAAGCAAAAGTAGAAATACTACAGGGTAAAAATACTCTGTAACAAGTCAAAGTACAAAAGCATTGGTATCAAAATATACTTTAAGTACCAAAAGTAAAAGTACTCCTTATGCATAATGGCCCTTTTCAGAATCGTAATATATATATATATATATATATATATGTATTGAGTTACTATAATGATTATTGATGTGTTTTATCACTGTTAGTAAATGTAGAGCTAATTTGAGCAACTTGATGTCCTGCTGCTGGATATCTTATCCTATAAATATCTGTCAAAGTGTATTTAATAACTGATTTATATTTTGAATTATCTACTAATCTATATCTAACTAGTAACTAAAAGCTGTCGAGTAGAAGTAAAGCAGCATAAACTGAGACATATTGCCATCAAAAAATAGTTAAAGTACCAAAAGTAAAAGTACTTACTGCGCCCAATAGCCGCGTTCACACCAAGTACTTTCCTGTACTTAGTTCCGGCACTAAGAGCCCCGGCGCTTTTAACCCCAGGGCACTTAGTACAGATCGCGTTCACACCGGAGTACTTTTCCCTGAGGGAAGATTACGCAAATGAGCCGCTGACGTCACTTCTTCTTCTTCTGCTTTGGCTTTACTGGCAGGCCATAAACCACTTCATGGCGAGTACAGTAGGTGGCGGTATGCACCTTAAAGTTGTTTGCAATCCGCTGCAAAACAAGAGAAGAAGAAGAAAAACTTCCCGCGTATACTGCGACGCCCACCCACTCGCTGTACATTAGGCGTCTGTTGTTTACCTTCCGACCTCAGACATGATGGAGATGGAGTCGACTGAAGTTGTGCTGTTTGTGCTCATGTTATACAGCTTTGTAACTGAGTTAATGCAGCCTGAGCAACTTGCGTACAATAACAAAACAAGCTGAGCACGAGTGGTGGTGGAGAACGCTTTTGGCAGACTGAAGGGCAGGTGGCGGTGCTTGATGAAAAGAAACGACTACAAGATCACAATCCAGGTGGCAGCATGTTGCATATTACATAACCTTTGTGAAAGTAATGAGTACATGGACGAATGGACTGCCTTACCGGCGACCCAGCTTTATGAGGCATCTGAACAGCGTGTAAATTGTAAACATTTTGACAATAAAGCTAATCTTTTGTACAGTGCTTTTGTTTCTCTTTTATTTTCCAGTCAAGACAGGCAACATTACAATAGTGTACAGTGTGGCAATATAATAACAATAAACTGTGCCAGGTGTGTTGTATGCACAGTAAATAGGCTCAGCAGCAAACCCACCGTTATTAGTAATATATATCTTCCTGAGACCCACTGCATCCGTCTGCCATAAACACTATGGAAACATAAATGTTAGTTTCGGCCCATAGTGGACTCCATTTTGTGTTGTGTAAAATGGGGGGGGGGGGGGGGAATTAAAGGTTTGCAAATCCCCATGTCCTCCTCAGAGGACAATCATAAAAACATTTAGTTTTAGGTCAAATAATATTTAAAATGATATAAATGATCATATTTGTGTATGTGCCCCTGCCATTCCTCCACAAGGTTGCAACATTGATGATAAATAAATGACAATAAAGCTTTGCCAGTTTATAACCGATGAAACATGATGGTATCAGAATAATCACTTACATGTGATGTATAGGATGCTACGGTCACTAAAGATAAAGTGTCAGGAGAAATAAGCAAGCTACAGGATCTGTTTAACAGTAATAGAAGTTCACATTTTTAATGTAAATAAAATAGAAGTTGTACATGTAAATTAACATTATCAATATAAAATAAAGTGTCAGTAGTAGTACATATCCCGCTTCAATCTCATTAGTAGCATAAAAAGTGACAGGTCACACTTCTAAGTCCCGCCCCCTAATTATGTTAATGACCCCCTTTGATATGCTAATGAGCCCCTTTGTTCGAGGTGTTATCGCGTACAGGTGTGACATCCTCACCGGTAGCCCCCACCCCCCTCAGCCCACCCCCCTCCCCCTCACATACAGGTGCTACATCCTCTCAGGTAGCCCCCACCCTTCTCAGCCCCCCACCCTTCACAGCCCCCACCCCGCTCAGCCCCCACCCTCTCAACCCACCCTCCTCCCCCCTTACAGCAGGTTTCACATCCGCCCTATCGCCCCACCCCCTCCTCAGCCCCCCCTTCTCAACCCCCTCCTGTCCGGAGGGGAAGTTAGAAAAGTGCCGGTTAAAGGTCTTCTATGTTATGTAATGAGCTTTGAAACAAACTGATATGATTCGATATTAAACCAACTAATTATAGTAGATTAATTAACTATTCAAACGTGTACAGTAATTTACATTAACACGGGAATATAAAGGGGGGCGCTCTCCTCCTCTCATGACAACACGCCAGTATCATGCAGCTCGCGGGTCCAATAATGAGTGACTCGACAGTAAAACTAAAACATATCTATAAATAGTTTAGGTAGTTTGAGAGGTAATTAAAATAGCTACGTGTGATATCTACGAGTGTGTGTTTT